>SMGT01002120.1:176921-195207 GCA_004794575.1 Lanistes nyassanus | reverse complement strand
TTTGTCAGTAGATTTGTGGAATAGGTGTAACTGGGCCCAGGGAGGAAAGTGAAGATGAAACGGTTGATTGAATTATTTATTTGTGTGCATTTTCTTGACAGAGGATAAAGTAGCAGTGGAGGCGAAAGGCCAAGAGGCCATTCAAGCTCAGAAATCCCTGCCCAAAATAGGCTTTGGTGCTACTGTATTGGCGGATTTCAGGGCCAAGCAGGAGAAACGGGTCTCCCACCTCATCCCTTCAGTAAGTATGTTGTAACAGTGAGTAGCTTTTGCTGGACAAAAGGCTAGGAAGCCATAATTAGGAAATTGTCTGCTTAAATGATTTTCTTTTCTTAATTCTGCCATTTGGTGTTGTTGTCACCCTCTTGAAAATCTTGAACAGGACAATGGAAAGGATAAAGAAAGCATGGTGAAAGCAGAGACAAACCACAAGCAGGAGGCTAATAACAACACAGTAATTGGCAGCAAGGCCCAGAGCACCAAAGCAGAGGTCGCAGCACGACCGGTAGAGGAAGCCGTTCCCAAACACCCGTTAAAAACGCCGGGTGGGGAAGCTGGTGGTTTTGGGAAGCAGAGAGTGCTGATGCCACCAAAGAAGCCGCCTGTTACCGCTACAGCTTCCTTGGAGAAGGGGGAAGTTTTGAAGCCCCCTTCAGCAGCAACACCACCAGAATCAGCACCACCACCACCACCACCACCATCAGCAGCAGCAGCAACAGCAGCAGCAGTGCCAGAATCAGCTCCAGCACCAGGAACAGCAGTTGGTAAGTTGGATGCATTTCTGGCGTAAATAAAGCCCGGTTTAGACGCTTCGAAATTTTCGTGGTTTCAAAGCAAAGAAAGCTTTGATTGAAGCCGGCAGCATTTACACACGGCACAACACAGTCACCTTGACCCCATGGCCGAGATTATTTGACCTTTTGCCCTGATGTTCGTGATGGTGGCTGCCAGGGTATCAAGGTTTCATGGTTTCAAAAAATAGAAAACCATTCTTTTCACCCAAAACTGTGAGCAGGACCGGTTCCAAGCTGGTTTAAGTACCAACTTTGAAGCATGTAAACTGGCCCTAAGGTGTTGTATTTTGAATTGCTGTGTTCCCACTTATTTTATATTTTGTTGGAGGGAAGGCGAGCATAGGTTGATGTCAAGTACTTCAGCAACCTTTATACTATCCCGAAGCCTCTTTATTTTGCCTTTTTTAAAACGAACACAGGCAAAACATGTTTCCAAACTACACAGCAGTGGTTTTCTGATCCTTCTTGTGCAAGCATTGTGTAATCAAAAAGCTAAGTTGTTTCAGTTGTTGTGATATGTGATATACGATAATATGATGGATTTCTTACAAATCTTTTCCGTCAAGACATTCACTTCTTTGATGTCCGAGTTTCCTTCATAGGGTAATACTGCAGCACTTTTTTTCTTTTTTTTTTCCCCTCCACAAGGAGAATCTCCAGTTGCCAAACCACGACCACCTCCACCTGCAAAACCTAAGCCTCCCCTGACGGCCCCAAAGCCTCGTATGTCTGGCCCCACCTCAGGCAGCGAGGAGGACTCGGGTGAGATTTATTTGCATGCAATTTATTTCGTAAGCCTGTGGTATTCACACTATGTAACATGTATAGTACAATATTATGACACCAGGAGGAGCTGTTTACTTCTTGGTCACAAGTCGTTAACAGAATAATTCTGGTCGTGTATTGCCGAATTAGTAGCCATTTAGTTTTTTTTTTGGGGGGGGTGTAAAATATTTATTTAAACATGATTGATGTAAAGTAAGATATAGGAGAGAATAAATAATATCTGCTGGTACCAGTGTACCATTTTCACACTGTAGGAGATTTATTACATGTGTGTGCATATTTTCTTGAAACAGTGATAAAAGAAAGAGACTCCGTTATTTAATAGTGAAATGAAAGTCATTTTGAAACATGTTCGGGTAGGATGCAGATCTTTATTTTAAATGGAGGTTAGGTGTGTAACGAAACACAGGTGGGACATTGCTGTATGTTTGAGCTTCTTGTAAATATCAGTTCCCTCACTATCTTAATGTACCTTTTTTAGAAAAAAAACTTGGTTTTTTTTTTTGGTGATGTTATGCTGTGATTTTAGGAATAGTATAGTGAGGATGCAGTTTAATGTTCCTTTATACAGTGCATGGATATGTTTAGAATGCTTAATTCCTTACAAGTGGATACTTTGCCTTTTACATGTATATAGTATTCTTTTGTAGATACCAGTTGAACAAATTTGTACATATAACCCTTGTCCCCTGTGCAGTAAAATTATCGGCCTTGGATTAAGCTCAAGTGAAACATTATCTGTAAAAAAAAAGCAGCAGCTATACTCTCCCCACCCCAATGTCTTCTGTTTCTGAACCTTTGGAGCTGCCTTTCCTGCATGGCTTTACTGGAATTTTATTTTGTTTGCTTTTCTAAAACATAAACATGGTGCTTGAATTGAAATGAGATCAGATACTGTCCGTTGGATTCTCACTAACAGACTCATTAAGTGGGTTTAGAATTTTTTTATGGTGTCTTGAGATCTCTGACAGATTTCTGAATGAGTTTTGCTTTTACTGCTGAAGGCTTTTTCGGTCTTTTACTTCTAGCTAATTTCTTCAGTATAAAGAATAACTCTTCATTCTTTGCTTGCTTTGTAACATTTCTTTGGTGTAACGGATGGCTTGGACATATTAAGACATGATTTTGTCAGCTGCTTATTTGAATCATGCAAAATTGAATTCAAGTACGTATAGCTTAATTTTCAATTGGATTTTGAGTAAAATCTGGTATTATTAATTTGTCTCATCTATTTCTGTCATTAAATGACCCGTTATCTTATATATCTTATATCAAATCTTATATACTTTGATGCACTTGTATGCCCATCCATCCAACCCACCTACACACACCTACATACACATCTTCCCAGCCATGTGCACACATGCTCATGCATGGGCATGCACACACACACACACAGACACACACACAGTACACACACACACACACATATGCACATACCTGAACAAACAAGACTCCTTACAAGCAAAATTGTCATTTTGTTCAGAGACAGAAGTGAACTATGTTAAGTGAACCAAGCACACTAAAAAAAGAATGAGAGAATTATTCAGAAAAGAATGCTTTAGTATAATGTGTTGTAAAGACGGTGTAGACTTAATTTTAACAGAAAAGGCACAAACTTTCCGTGGGTAACCTGCCTTCTTTTAAGACAGGCTAATTGTGGCATTTAAATTGTTCCAAGGAGATTTTTGGATAATTTTCGGTTGTGTTCACTACTGGAATAAATACTCATTCACAGATTTTTGCACATCTATTCTTTAGGTTACAAAACATTACGCGACTTCATTTTTTAATATGAGGGGAGGGAGGTAGGGGAGGACAGCATGACAGATTTCTTAGGCTTACACTGTAGCTGGTACCTGCTATCTTTAGCCGATGACTATATTTCAAGAACATTCCTATACATCTGCATTTTTGCAAGTATCAATCATGTTGCCAAGAGGTCGGGGGTTTGTGTGAACTGATCTTTTTAAAGAATTTTGACCTGAAAGACCCAGATCTTTCTTATGGTTGAGGTATTCGGTGTTATCTTCATCTTTTGCTTGTGTCTTTATGGGTTTAGGTTTTCCTTATAGAGTCAAAGAAACATTTTACAATTTCCAGCTGTTTCTGTTTTGATTTTGGAGCTTTCTATCACTTGTTGGGCACATGACATTGCATTTGTGATTTGCATTTATGCAGAAATATTGTTCGTGGTGTTGGCGTTTTTTTTAAAAGGATATGAAGACCTGGGTATTCAGAAGCTTCATTTTTTCAGGACATTAACTTTTCTTTTTTCAGGGTATTAAGAACTGCTGTTTGTCATGTCACTAACTCGTCCTTCCTGCTTAAGTGGATGTTCTCATTGCTTCTTGGTGTCCATCACTGGGGTTTTCTTCAGGCCTAGTTTGTTTGTGGCATGAGATAATGCACAGCTTAGTGTCAGTAGGAGGAGCACCCTTCTTTGAAATCTGTGCACTGTGTGCAGAGATGGCACTTGTACAACAAGACACTGTGTGCAGAGATGGCACTTGTACAACAAGACACTGTGTGCAGAAATGGCACTTGTACAACAAGACACTGTGTGCAGAGATGGCACTTGTTGTACAACCAAGACGTTCTTGTTAAGGAAACACTTGTTTCTTCCAGTCTGGGCACCGCTAATGCTGTATGAAAGTTGCACACATTCATTCCTAGTCCGCTTTCTCGCACTGTGACTTCCGTGATAAACAGTAAATGTTACTCACTTTGTTAATCCAACAGTTATTTGTATGGCCAAAAAACCCCTTTACTTGAGGGAAAGTACAAATTTGTTCAGATAGTGTGTGTCCGTTGAGTTTGTTTTTAATTATTCCTTGGTGACGCATCTGTTTTATTATTACTTGTCCCCTTCCCGTCATGCAGTCCCCACTGTTCCCACCCCTGGCCGTGTCTCAAACAAAGGGGAGAGGAAAGCAGAAGGAGAAATAGTCTTCGACTCTGACACTTTGCGATTGTCAGTTAAGGACAAGATTAAACGTTTGAGCCAGGTGAAACTGCAGCCTCCGCCTGCGCTGGTGTCGTCATCTCCTGCTCAGCAAAAGACGGCATCCTTGCCGAGGGATGCAAAGTTGCCAGACAGTATTTCAGGTTAGTCTCAAGCTGTTCATTGTGATCCATGCTATCTGGTGTCGGGTCACTGCAGTTGATTATGTCGTTTGCAACGCAGTACTGGGGGAGAGTTTTGTTGAGTTACCTGGCATGGCGACATGCTAGTCAGAAATGCTGCTCAGCTTTGCAGTATAACAGCAGACAATATGTATCAGCTGATTTAATTTTCAATTCTTCCCATTTACTTCTGCAACAGTATGTGGTCGGCTTCTGTAGCTGGTGATAATGCCAAGGGGTCTGATCAAAGGTTTAGAGAAGTCATCATACGATTTACAAATAGGGGATGAAAACATCTGCCCTGAAGCCTGCAGTGCACATCCATAAAATTTTACAAAATTTCAGAAATAACCTTTGGAGGGCTTGCTGTACAAGTTTTCATAAATAAATCAGCATTAATGGACTGATGCAGTCCTCAGACATCAGGGAAGTAACTTTCATCTAAGACATTCAGAAGTAAGCTGCTGGGTCATGTAATGGCCGATACGTGTTCTGCAGCCTCCGTACCTTGAATCTCACCTGTGAGCATAACTGATGAAGTGCTTGGTCCTGAAGCTTCTCTGATCAGACCTCTGTATTAGCCCCTCAGTGTTGATAGTGGCATGGTGTTTGTAGCTGATACCTGCATGAATGGAAGAAATCATAAACCAGATGTAGAGGGCTTTAGAATTACATGTACTAGTATATACCTAGCAGTGTGTGTTGGCATTTGAGTAAGTTTGTAGTGATTTCCATTACAGCAGATCCAGAACAGCCACATGTAGAAAGATTTTCCTGGGTTTGAATCTTGAGGGCTGTGTCACAAACTGTGTGTGTGTGTGTGTAGAGTTTGTTTTTAAATTTTCTCAGAACAGTCTGTGTTGATGCTTGTTAAGACACCATGTCCGGTGACAGGAACTTGCAATTGTTTACCCAAGTAACTCGGATCTGTTATGAGCTTCTAGTTTATACACCCCTTGTGCCTCGTACCTTGTCATACTGCTTCCAGCCCACTAATGAGCCAGTGCTGTATGTCTTTGAAATCTTTAATGATAAAATAACCAACAGGTGGCCTTGGGCTTAAACTTGTACAAGATCTTGACTCTCAGCTAACCTCTGATCTTGTTCTATAATGATCATTTGTGGTTTGGCTTTTGTGAATGCCGGTCCATCAGGAATGAGCTAGAACTGTGGTGTGGGGCCTCTGTGGTAAGTGATTCATTATTTTTTGCCATGTTCAACCCTGTTCAACCCTCTTGCACTGTGCACCTTACTCTGCATAACCCTCCCCATGCACATTATTGCAAATGCAGAGAAATTTTACTTTGCCAAGTTATATGATACAAGGCACATTTCATTTCATCCAAAGACAGTTTTGTTACAGTGCGTTTGTGTATGTGTGTGCATGGTTTTTTTTAAAATTCAGTCATTTGGTTTGTTGCAATGTTTGGTTTTATTTCTCAGCTGTCATTTAGGCTTATTGTTGACTGATGGACTCTCAGGTTTGAAACTTTGGAGAGCTAAGCTTAGTTGTTTTTGCAGCAAATTTGCTGGCAGTGTGATTGTCTGCCTGTGCACATGCACCTATGCAGTTTTCTCAAGCTAGAGATGATTGAGTTTCTAGTGGTTGTGCATTGTGGTTCTTGTGTCTGGTCAGTTTGATCTGCTCCAAAAATTCTGTGCATAAGAACTAGTGTCTGTCATCTCTTTTCTTCTTATTCATTTAGCCCATCCGATTTGATGCTTTTTCAGCCTATATACAAAAACTGAAACTGCAGAAAAAAGCTTGTTTGGAAAATGGGGATTTTTTTAAAATGAAGGGAAATATGTGTTCACCTGATACAGTTATTTTTTCAGTTCCACATCTTAGTCTCACAAACTATATCATCTTTGTGTTTCATCAGAAGCTTTACATCTTTTCATTGTTATTTGTTTTTTTCGTGTGTACAATGGGCAGACTTACGTTCAAAAATAATCAGGCATAGACACATTTGTGTGTTTTTATTCAAAACTGAACTGGGAATGCATTGAACGAGGTTAACCAAATATGATTTTGAATATCAAGGTGCATTTGGCAGCGGCAGTGGGGGGTGGGGGGGATGGTGGTGGTGGTGTGTGTTTTAACCCTTTGTTTTTCCCAGTGTGTGCAGGGTGGGGAGTGGGGGGCAGGTATCTGTTTCTATGCTTGCCTGTATTGCCTGATTGTATGCCTGTCCCTCATTTCGCTGTCATGTACGGCGGTTCATGGGTTGAATGTGCATCACTTTGTGAAAATGAAAATAATATTTATTAGTAACATTACCATTGCCCTGTCTGCTGGTTTCGTGAATCTTTGTTCCACTCCCTGTATACTGCATCCACACATGATCAAAATATTGATTAAATAAGAGCTCTGTGACATTTTTAATACAACCACCTGTCATCAAACTTTTGGCTGTTTTTAACATTTATTTGCTAATTTGCGCAGACTGCATGCCATCAGAGAAGAATGGTCTCATTTAATAATTTGCTTTTTGCAGTGTTTGGAAGATGTGCTGTTTTTATAGTCCTAGATTATTTTGAGACTTAAGATCAATATTTCGTAAGTGATTTTTAAGTTTAAGTGCCTTTAGAAAATAAAGGCGCCTTATGTGCAGGGATTCTCTCCTGCTCTCTCACATGTGCATATGCATAGCCACACTGTGTCCATGTGTGTGTGCACATTTGTGTGAGTGAGAGAGAGAGAATTTATATAGTTGTTTACATTAATGTTCTGGAAATGATTCAACTTGGTAATGAGATCAGTTGGGAGTAATATTCATATACTGTCAACCAACCAACGGTAACAGTCAATAATGGTATTTTAAAAATTATTATTATTATATATTCTTAATTTAATTGCTTTTAAAAGAACCTAATACAATTCATATAGAGAATAACCTTCAAAATGTCTTAACTTGATCAAAGAAAAATTATGAAAACATTCAGAATCTGATTAGAAATTGTTAACATCTCCATCACACTTTTCTCCTTTTATGTAAACTTTATGCGAACCCAGCTCTTTTTTTTTTTTGTATACCTGATACTCTCTTTACATGCCCAGTGTTCATGATGTCAAAGTATTTTGCATTAATGTAGTTCATACCGTTCTTAAGTTCAAATCGTTGTCAATTAGTTATTGTCTGGCCATTATGGACTTTTTTTAACATGCTTAATTTAGATCACTGCATGTTTATACATAATTTCTTTACAAAATCTGTGTATAAATGTTAATAAAGCATCAGACTCATTACTGTAAATACAAAAAAGATTTTAGAGGCTTTGGCATATTATGATTAATCTGCTGTATAAAGTAATATGTGTGCTCTGCTGTTCCAGTTTTAATTGCCTTTTTTTCTGGTGGGGAAAATAAAATCATACAGATCAGAATTATGATGATGATGATGATGATGATAGCAATGACAATGATGACAACAGTGTGAGCTAGATGATGTGCGCATGTGGTGACGTAATATTTTTTAATGTCTGCAGAACTGGACGAACAGAAGTCAGAAGAAGAAACCTCGATACCCAGCAGTGCTGAAGTTGCTGACTACAGGCCAGCTGATAGGCAAGGGACATCGATCAATGGACAGAAGCCATCTGGGGGTGATGATGAAATAATGGTCTGATGGGACACAGTCCGTAGTATTTTCGTGGTGCTTTGCCCTGCAGCAGGGTCATAGACGTGGTGGGGAAAGGATTGTTTTATAAGAATAGTCATTGTGAATTCCTCCACAAAGACTGTAGACGAGGAGTAGCGAGATTGTGTCGTATTACTGTACCTAATGGATGGTGCACAAATGTACAGAACATTTTATTTAATGTAAAGAATGGGACATGTAAAGAATGATAACCATTCCAGTGAGCATGGGCAAGTTTTTCCAGAATTTTAATCCAGAATTGGTGTATTTTATCTCCTAAAGAGAGGTCCAACAATCAACAATCGTAGTATGTCAAAAAACGTGGATGACTAAAATCCAGAATTTCTGGTTTAGTTTTTTTTTTTTAAGATTGTTAAGGAATGTTCATTAGGATTGGGTGGAGGGGTGTGTGTTCTTGCAGTGCATCTCGTGCCATCATCAGTTCAGTATTTATTATGAAACCCTGTACACCAGATGAGTTTAGAGGAGACAAACTCTCACAGCTTCAAAAAAGCATGCAGGTTTATCAGAAGACTTGCAGTGTAGTTGCTGTGCATCACCACATGGAAAAATACATTTACCTTGTCAAGACTTGAGTAATGTTGATGCAAGCAAAATCAAGATGGGGATTGCAGGCAGGTTCAGAATTGTGCAAAGGGGATGTTGGAAAACTTTTGTAGATTTGCAGTGAGTTAAAGATCAGTCCTCATTCTTTGTACATGAACAGAAGTGTTGTTTTACCCGAAATGTTTAAGCAAACAGATTAGCATCACAGTTCATCGATGTTCAATTTAAATTACTGTAGGAACCAGGAACTCATTTCTTGATTACCTTGGGTTAATGCTTACGTTAGCTTATATGATGTACAGTGGATGGGTTGCTATGTTGGCAGTGTAAGGGAAGTCACTGTGCAGCACCTGGTCTGGCACAGAAAAGCAGTCAGAAAAACTGCTATAGTGCCACCATGTTTTAAGCACTTTGGTTTGGTTTGTTAAATATAAAATATTGTGGAGCTTTGTTATGAGGAGTGGAAAATTGGAGTTTAAGTATTGTAGTAAACAAATTCTGTGCAAAATTATGATAGAAAAATATTGTAGAAAAGCATGGTGCAAGATACCCTGAAATATTGTGGACATATAAAGCAGGAGAAATTATGGGGTGGAACTGTGCTAAGGAAATCATATGGCACACTGCAACTTCAGCAGGTCACAGACCTCTGTAACAACTATAATAGCAAAAGCTTTCATGATCCTTCCTCACTTGTTTGATTTGAATAGAAATGGCAGGTTGCTGAAGTGCACTTACTAATGTCTTTTACTGGTTGATACAGCTGTGCTGGTGCATCTGCAAGTAGAATTGCAATTTCGTATGAAAATGATGTCTTGTCTGGAACAAGAGTGAAAAGATGCTTCATAAATTTTAAGACTTGTACATGTATATAGCTTCTTATACAATTTATAATTATAGTTTCTAACGAATTGAAGCATGGAAAATGTTAGAAATGCATCACCTTTTTTTTTATTCTGACACTCATCTTTTGAATAATGGATGTCTGTACAGTGTTACTGCAGGCTTATCACCTGTCACTTTGTCACTTTGGCATGCTCACATGTTTCAACACTCATTAAAGTATTTTTGCATAATCAGGTGCATATTTGTACAGACTTATTTAAGCTGTGTTATAACCTTGTCAACAAAAGTTTTGGAGTCTTAATTTCTGGAAAAGTATTTTTGTTCTCTCAGACACATTTGTCTGGTGCAGTTGTATGGGCTGTTGCATTTATGCAACATATTGTTGTGTACTGTGTTGATGCACAGTTCAGGAGGGTGTCTTGCTTAGCTGTAGAGATGCGGGGTAATTTGACATGCCTGCTAGTTGTGCAATGTTTAGCCGTAGGATGTGGCAAGGTGTGTCGGTGCTGTCACAGTCTGTTGTTACCATAGTCTTTTTCTGTTCTTGTATCAATCCCTCCTCCCCCAACCCACCTTCATAATACACTCCATTTTGTTCATGTTTTGAAGAAAATGGCTAGCATTCTTTTTTCTTGGTGAAAGTTAGGGATTAAATATTAAATAGGATTTATAAAAGATTGCTGTCTATGAATGATCAACACATTGCTTCCTGGCAGAAACCTAGATGACATAAGAGTGTCCAAAAACTTATGTGGTAGTGTAGGAAGGCAGTAGATGAGACAAGACTTTCCAAAAAAGTATGAAGTAGGTGAAGCAGTTAATGTTCTTTCAGCCACCACGAAGGAATGGAATGGGAAAATGTTTCATGTAATGGTGGTGTGACATTCCAGGCTTGTAGTTTTTTAAAAAAAAAATTACATTCCAAAAACATGAGCTTTACATTGAGTTAAAGTGTTGTGTTTTGTTTTTTGTTTTGTTTTTAGGAAGTTTTAAGGGCTGTTTTTCAAATTATCTGATTTATTTCTGTTAAAAGCCAGTAGGTGCACCACCTGTGTGTTATGTAGGTAAGTAGGAAATACCAGCTGTGTGCAGTGTAGGCGAGCAGGAACACACCCATGCTAATTACAAATGATTTAGATTGCATTCTAAGCTCTAACTGTATATTGAACAAAGTGGGTCCAGTAGTTACTGTTGCAAAGGATTTTTAAAAAATATGTTTCACATGCTCCAGTGTCCTTAGTGTTGTGGATGACCAGCACCAAGAGTTTAGTGCAAATCTGTCAGAACAGCTGTTTAAGGTAATTGAACAGAACAAGGGAACTGTACCAAGCTAGAAAGGGACAAAGACGAAGACAATCGTCTTTGTCTTCGTCTTTGTCCCTTTCTAGCTTGGTACAGTTCCCTTGTTTTACATTTAATTTGGGCTTATCCTCCAAGCGGCAGTCTCTTGTTCTTCTTTTGTAATTGAACAGCCAGATGTGCTAGATGCTGGGTTTAGTGTTCATGTAAAAGTCGTTTTTTATTTATTTATTTTTTTTTGGGGAGGAGTGAGAGTAGTGGGAACTGGCTGCAGTCTTCCCTTCATGAACATAATGTTGAATTCCTACACATATTTTCTGGCTTTTTTTTAATGTCTTTTAATTCTAAATATTCCTGATTTGAAATATACAGAACACAGACTTGAAACTTTATTATTCTGCTGCCGTAGTTTGGATTCCTGCTTTACCTCTAGTAGCATTTAGATTTTTTCTGTATGTCAACTTAGTTATTTGCTGTCTACAAGATACTCTTGTCTAAAAATGTTGAATGTTTGCTATGCATTTGGATTAAACGAGCTTGTCTGAGAAATGCTGGCTCTTATTTCTATGCATCTTTTTTTCACATTTTTCATCAAAAATTAATGTGACTGTCAGTCTGGGTCGAGCAGTTAAAAGGGTAGGTGAGGTTATGAGCCAAATGCTGCTTGATTAAAATCACTCATTAGTATCTCGCAAAGTTGCCTTAGTGTTTGTGTGGCTTAATATGGTGCTGATTGTAATTAAAGAGCTATTCATCTCCGGTTGTAAGATATGATGAGAGCCAATAAAAGCCCAAGGCAAAAGTGCTATCATCCATTTTTGTTCACCATTACACAGTGTATAAGAGAACAGTGGCAGCCTTCTAATCTTAATTTTTAGTGTGGTGGTGTCCAACATAATAACATTTTTTCTGTTTTTGTTAGTAGTTCTAAATGCCGAATGAAAAAAAATTTCATACTTGCATAGCTTTTCTATGTATTTATCATTATGTTGGTTAGACATTGCTGTTTCATTGTATCTTCAATGCAATTTTGTGTAACTAGAAAACAATATTTCATTTAACATATATGGCTAGCTGAACGTAGTAGGATATTCTTGCTTCAGTAAAATTTCAAGCAGTAAAAGTAAGACAGTAATTGACAGGAAAAAGCTCTTTGTCTTCATTATGTTTATTTGTATGTTTACTTACACCATTTCAGGGTTAAGCATTTGCAGATATATTTATTTGGTTGTGCAGAGACCGATTCTCCCTATTTTTGAAAACTTATAAAAGAAGTGAACTAGGAATCGACATTTTGGAGTGTGTTTCCAAAGCCAACCTTGAAGAGACTTCCAGAGACTGGAGGGAGAGTGAGTGTGTGTGCGTAAGTGTTAAAGTTTCAGGAAATCTATTTAGTAATTATGTGCAGAGACGCCTTTTTGATGTAATATTTGGAAAAGATGCCCGGATATAGATGTTTTTTAGTTTGATTTTATCCATGGGGCTTTGGGTGTTTTGCAGAAACTTTACCTGTGCAACATTTACATCCAGTGTTTGAGCCATTAGAACTGATAACATGGAATCATTTCTGGTTGTTGTGATCACTGATAGAGCATAAAATGGACAGCAGTTTTAAATCAATTTTATCTGAACTCCTTAGTGGAATATTGCACTCTGTGTGAATACATGTACTGAAAGTTTCTTCTGTTCTGCAAGAATGCATTACAATGCTAAAATAAAAATGTTCAGTTTTTTTGTGCATGATTTTAGGTGAATGCAGGACTTAAAAAGCTGAGCTACAAGAATATGAGATCCAAGATTTTGGGTAGTGTAGTCCACTGCTGTGTACAGAAAATATAGAAAAGATCACCAAGTCTTATAAGTTCATGAAGGTGAGAAAGATTTGGATATATATATATAGAGAGAGAGAGTCTGTATGTAATTATAAGAATAAAGAGTAACAGGTTGCCTTAGAAAATCAGGTGGTAAAGGCAACATTAGGGCTTGTACACAGCCAAAGATTCTCTGTTCCTCTGTCAAGATGGATATAAATCCAAAAGATAAGGCAATGGAAAACTCACCTCAGCCAGTTGGAGAAATGTTGCCGACATGCCTAGAGATTGTATCTGGTGGTCCAGTTTGGATTCTAGGTAGCCAGTCAAGAAGCCTGTGGTGCTTAAATGGCACTTTTGTTATTCACTTCCATTTCAAAGTGTTTGTTGTTATTGAACATTAACGTATTGCCACACTGAGTGTATAAATGGAAACAGTTTCTTTAAGGTGATTTTTTACATTTCCATGATAATTATTTCCAGTTTGTTTTTTTAAGTTCATAAGTATGAGGCATTGGTGTTGTAAACTTCATTATATGAATGGTTGTTTAGATGTATCACTTGGGTCCATGTACTTATATGCACCGTTCTCTGATTTCGTCAATTCCAAATCAACTCTCATATTTATCAGGTAAATAAACAGCTAATTGTGCAAAGATTACCTTTCGAAGGGTGAAGTAAGACCTTTGACCATTTTTTTTTTGTAACTCACGTTAGTGTTGCATTCTGAGTTGTTCACATTATGCTCTTGATAAAACATTTACAGGGTGGCGCAAAGGTAGATTGTTGCATGGTTTGGTTTTTTTTTCTCACAGGATAGTGATGCATTAATGTGTGTTGGAGTGTGGCTGACAGACTCCAAGATTGTGCTGTTGTTAAGGGTGGACATTTTGAACCTTTACAATAGTAGCAGTCTGTCTTTTGTGTTTGAATATTCTCACTGCAGTAGGAAATGGTAAATGGTAATGACAACTGTCAACCTACTTTTGCACCACCCTGTATATTGATTTTCTAATAAGGGAAGAAGGGGACCACATAAGATTTGAACCCTCTCTGTACACTACATGGATTAATGTTCAAATGGTGGGGGTGGGGTTGGTTGGGTTAGACAGAGTTAGGACATAATCTAATCTGTAAGAAATTAACTGTATTGTAAAATGCTGTATGGTTCCTCATCGTTCCCATAAAAATACTGCACATCAAGAGAGACATTGCTGTAACAATGTCAGTAATGAATAATGTACAGAATTTTTTTCTTTCAGCTTGTAGGCAGCACATAAGATTTTTTCCTTCTTATGTAATTAAAAACATAAACAGCCACTTTGGTGTAAATTGAATAAGTTCTGCGGGATCTTTCAATACCTTTAAGGTGTGCATTGCTGCCTTGAAGGAAACTAAATGCCTTGGCTTTATATTCTTTACCACTTGCTGGTTTCCTGCCTTGCTGTAGCTTGTGCATATACAGTATTGATTCTGAGTGTCCTGGAACTGAAATTCTGGTGGGAGGTTTTTTTTTTTTTTGGGGGGGGGGGGGTAATCATTGAGCGTAGACTATATGAAAACATGCAGCTAACTTGGAAGTTTTTTGAGTAGCATCAGACATGTAACATCTTGCCCTTAGGCAGCGTGTATGCCATGCAGCAGATGAGATGGTTACAGACCTTTTTTTTTTAAAAAGGAAATTCTCTCCAAGATGAGATTCTCATTTTGCAGACTTGTCCTCTGGAGAAGCTGCAGATACCTGGGAAATATAATGAAGTCTTCAATCGGTATTGTTCAAATGGAGACTTTGTGAAATTATGTTTTGTTCAGGAAAGTTTTTGATGGAAAAAACAGACTGCCTTTTTTTTATATAAAAGCCTTTTCAATTTTATGCAAGCTATTGGAATTTGTGCATGTATGTATGAGTATACTCTGAGAGGAGTTTGAGTAACAACATGTAGATAGTATATGCATACATGAATTGTAATCCTGCACATTTGACTGTGTAATTTCACAATCTGTTGTAGTTCACAACTGTGTTGTGCACTTCTTAAGATATTGATGATAAATTGCTGGGATGAAGAATGTAGAGGTTTTAAAAAAATAATTTATAGAACTATAATCATTTGCTTTGTAAGCATAAGCCTGAAATGCTTGCAAATGGTATGCCTTCTGTATGTATGCATAATACTCCACTTCGAACATGTTTCCCTGTCTGTATTTACAACCAGTTGTTTGTGAATACCTTACTCTCATTAGAACAGTGACAGAAAACAGCCTTTGTAGCCTGATCTAGCATTTATGAATCTTATTTACTGTTGACAGCAAGCTGTAGGTGGACCTATGTCCATTGTATCATCATCATAGCTCTTCAACTGGTGAGGCCACCTTAAAAAATGTGTAGTCTGCAGCTAAGGTCAGACTACGTGAAAGTTCAAGGCTTTGACTAGGTGAGCAGTTGTGAGGTGATGACGTTTGCTCTTCATGTGCGCCCTCCTCTTTTTTGTGGGGTGGAGGGTGGGAGTATCAATGCTAATGGCAGCAGACTTCTAAAATTTCATAATAACAATACATAATCCAGGTTGTTGTGATAAACATTTTCTAAGATAATGATCTTGTTAGCTTCGGTTTCACTCGCTGGCCCCAGGTTGAAGATAAGCACAGGGCATTTTGTACTTCAATTTCTGGTGCACATGTTGCAACGAGTATTCCTGTCTGCAGTACATTAGAGGTCCAGTTTACGCATCTATGATGATACCTTTGGTAGGGAAAAAGTTGGTTGTAACCTGCTGACGCTGGCCACTGATGTAAACCATGTAGATCTCCCGAATCAAGTCTTGATTAGGCAGTTGGCGTTCTTGGATCAGTGCTGTGCCAGAGTACTTAAAGTTGCAGATTTCCCATGGTTCTTGGAGGGGTCGTCCACTTGCAGCAAAGATGGAGGGGCGGGTTGGGGACATCGATCTAGATCCAGGCACATGGTGTACATGTGACACTCTATGCATGGCCAGCAGATGTGGGTGTGGGTGGGGGGAGGGGGGTTTTACTCATGGTAGTCAGTCTTTCTACCCCCCAACTCTTCCCCCTCCACATCTTCCAGATGGAGATCCTTTAAGTCAAAGCAAGAGCATAGATTTTAGACCAGTTGTACTTCACCAAAAATCATTGAATACCACACAGTATTTTAAAGAAATACAGAAACAATTTTTTTTCATTACCTAATAAACAACATCAAACCATATTTCTGTGTTGGATCTCTGTTTAACCCCTCATTATATAAATCAGGGGTAGGTAAATAGACTGAACTGCTTCAGTCTATGATACCGACGTGTGTTCTCTAGATGCCAAGTGCACACAGGTTGATAAAGTCAAATGAAAGTAGGTATAAGAAACTAGTTCAGCCATTTCCAATAACACGCAATTGAACTGCAAAAAAAGGGGGTAAAATATTCTCTACAGATATATATTTCGCTAACATTTCCTGTTTAGAGCTGCACAGTTTAGTCAAGCAATGTGCACCAGACGTTTAGTTTCTTCCTTCATAATAATAAACCACCTTTAAAAGTAGCCATAAATTGCTGGATAAGGGATTGTTGTTGGACACATTCCTTTTTATTTTTTTCTTCGAGTGTTGGTGGATTCCTAAAGAATTGTACATGTTTTTCTTTGCAAGGGGTGAGGGTGGAACAGGCTGTTTAGATTATATGTGTGCCACATAAGGACTCCATCCAACTCATTTTTTGTTTTCGCTTGCTAGTTAGATAAACTTGAATTTACAGCAACGCCTTATATTAGTTGGGACTTGGTTGAATACAGCTAGAGGCCCTAGAAATAGGTAATTACTTTTGGCATTGTTCAGGCATTTGGCTCACAGATTAGAACATCTGGTTTGGTCACCAGGTTGCATTTACCTGTCACGCGTAGTGACTTGTTATTATTGCTGTAGCCAAGCGTATGATGTATGATTTCAAGCAGTAGTTCACCGTTCATCTGACCAAGGCTGCACACATGCCGCCGAGAATCTGTACAGATTTTTGTCAAGGATAAAATAAAACATGCAACTTGTGGGTATTAGACTGTCAGTGTTGTCTATGTCGCCGGTGCCCAGAAGTCTTCATCCTGTTTGTTTGCTGTGGGTGTGTGGGATATAAACTGGTACCTGAGAGATGTAAACACCTCATTTTGGTCAAAGACTTTTGATCAAACAACTCGGTCATGATTGGAAAAAGAGACCCGTTCCACAACTCTGACATTAGGCTCAATTTGCACGCTTCAAAGTTAGTATTTTGAAACGCTTTTCAAGTTTTGAACCAGCTTGGAGTCAGTCCTGCTCAAGGTTTTGGGAGGAATGAATGGCTTTCTATTTTTCGAAACCTTGAAATATTGCAAGCAGCTGTCGCGAACGTCGATCATGGGAAAAAGTAAAATAATCTCGGGAGTGGAGTCGATGGGATTGTGACGTGCTGCGTGTAGATAGTGGCGCTTTCAATCAAAGCTTTCTTTGAAACCACGAAACGATTGAAGCGTCTAAACCAGGTTTTAAGAAGCCCTTCAACAAACTTTTGCAGGACGATGAGTGGAGGCTTGTGGGATGCAGGCGAGCTCTGAGAAAAGCTAGCTGATGGTCCACAGCACAAGGGACACCAATGCAGACGTCACTATATGAATGAAGACTCGTTGGAAAAAGTGGAAACTTTCAAATATTTTGGCTCTGCCCTGACTAGTGATGGAAGATCGACTAAAGAAGTCAAGATATTAGAATAGCCCTTGCCCCAGCAGTGCTTTCAAATCTCAGCAGATTATGGAGGGACAGCAACATCAGTTTCTCCACCAAGATCGAGTTCTACAAAGTCCTAGTCTTCTCCATCCTGGTGCCGTACAAAGCTGGACATTGAATTAGAAAACAAGATCGAAGCCTTTGAGACCAAACGTTTCCTCAAGCTCCTCAGAATCTGTACTGAACCCAAAATTAACGTCTATGTCCTCAACACACCAGACAGACAGGGAGGGGGGTCCCAGGAGCATCTCCTCGCCAGCGTCAAGAAAAAACTGGTGTGGTTTGGCCACACAACACGTCATCACACACTTGTTAAGATCATCTTGCAAGACGCACTGGAAGGCGGAAGGGGGGAAGGATCGAAGGCAAAGGAAAAGCTGGCTTGACAACATCAAGGAATGGACAGCACTTGGCACCCCAGGTCTACAGATGGCAGAGGATGGGTCAGGATGGCAGAGGACGGGTCAGGATGGCAGAGGACGGATCAGGATGGCAGAGGACGGGTCAGGATGGCGAAGGACGGGTCAGGATGGCGGAGGACGGGTCAGGATGGCGGAGGACGGATCAGGATGGCAGAGGATGGGTCAGGATGGCAGAGGACGGGTCAGGATGGCGGAGGACGGGTCAGGATGGCGGAGGACGGGTCAGGATGGCGAA
>SMGT01002120.1:159353-175593 GCA_004794575.1 Lanistes nyassanus | reverse complement strand
GTCAGGATGGCGGAGGACGGGTCAGGATGGCGGAGGACGGATCAGGATGGGTCAGGATGGCGGAGGACGGGTCAGGATGGCGGAGGACGGGTCAGGATGGCGGAGGACGGATCAGGATGGGTCAGGATGGCGGAGGACGGGTCAGGATGGCGGAGGACGGGTCAGGATGGCGGAGGACGGATCAGGATGGGTCAGGATGGCAGAGGATGGATCAGGATGGCGGGGGACGGATCAGGATGGCGGAAGACGGATCAGGATGGCAGAGACTGTCGGAGGCCGCATGTCCCTCCTACGACCTTGTAGGTCGTGGGACTGATGAGGCGATGAATCGCTCAGGGCAGGTAGCTTTAGCTGTGGAGAAAGCGAATTTATTGGCTAGGGGCCAAGTAAATATAATTATTTCCAATGTTTCGGCAATTTTATGATGAGCAAGTACAGGTGTGCGTCGGGCAGCTTCCTGGTAACTTGCCAGAGTGCGGAACAAAACGAGTTCTGGTGGTAAGCCCTGAAGCGATAGAAACTAAAATGAATGGATTTACTTGTTCATAAGATATTAATGCCAAAATGTGAATTAAAAACTCTTCCACAAAGCGTCACACCTCGACAATCACGCGTGGGTTCAAAAAAATTAAAAGGGCACCTTGACGTCAGATTGGTTCCTGATCGAGGTTCTGTATCTGCTCCGATCTGTTCAGTTGGGTGAGGCCTTGATCGATACAAATTATCAATGTACCCATTTTGCAATGTGACCTAACAGTTTTAAACCTGTGAAATGTTTGTTGTGTGTGAATTTTTGAATTTGGTGAACGAAAGTTATTATTTGCTCACATTTTAGTGGGGTTTCTTTTCAGGGGAAGGAGTGATTAATCAAACCCAGTAAATGCAAAGAACCACCGCATTCTCGCTGCAGGAACACATAAACAAAGACCCATTCGTACACCTCTATACACGATACTGCATAAACGTATGAACAAACTGCAATCCTGCATAAAAAGTAGGAGCGTCCATTTGTACGCGCAATTAATGAACATTTTTCAGGACAAAGATTTCTTCAGAAGGTTTTAATGGTAATCTGCGTCGACCACAAGACATGACATCATCACAGTGCATAAAGGTTTTGAGCCCACATATATAAACACAACACGTGCTATGTACATTTGTACAGACTGCAGGACAGTTACGGTTAAAGCACAAAATCTCACTCTTTCCTTATCAACCAGATGCTGCTATATTGTTGGTGTTCATGCGTGCAAAAAGAGGTATAGAGACCTTTCAATCCACTGCTGATCAAAATGCATCACAAATTTTATTTTAAACAACAGCAATCTTCTGAAGACTGAACGGATGTTTCACTGCGGCTGGTGTATTCCGTATTGTTTTGAAATATAAAGCAAGAATTGTAGAAGCTCAGCAAGCATGATTACGACCATTAATAGAAAAAGGGCATAGGGCACAGGCATATTTTACAGCTGAGCTACACTTTCACGCTGTCTTTCCCATCTGAGGGAAGTACAATATGGGGACTTAAACTTTCAATCAGTCAAAACCTGCTGTGTTCCAGACGGTCGAATGCCATTCTCCAGCCAATGATCGTGAGTGGCCAGGTTTAAACACAGGTGATAGACTTCAAGGATACAGGCGAAACTGATCGTAGTCCTAAACTGTAGAATGTGAGACAGCTCGTCAATGCAGGAGGATAACCGACTGTTTGACGATGTTGCCCATAATAGTGTCTTTTTTTCTGCGGTGTGCTGCAGGATGCTAGAGGTAGGGTCCTGTTAGAAGTTCGATGCAAAGTTTTTGTATGAATGCCCTCCGAAGGTGTTGATTAGCAGATGCAGAGAAGGAATTGCGGTAAAGTATACTGCTTTAGCACTCTTGCTATAGTTCAGAGAAAAAGCAGTGCATTGTGTAATATCTGACCGTCTTTCGAACTGTCTCGCCATGCTTGTGACATGGAATTCTTTGGAGTTAAATCTCAGGTTTAGTTGCCCATTGCAAAGGAGCCATCGGTTGCCGTGCGCCATTCTTGGAAACCCGAGTTACCTCCACAGCGCGTTACGTCACCGTGTCGGTAGAGACTCACTGGGCCATTAACCTAATATTATTTTTGAACAGCATGGCGTGGCCTGTTGTGAAGTCGTTCAAGAATGCCCTAGACACACCACCTGTTTGACTATTTAAGGATTCATTGGACTTGATTTTGTGATTTTGTTTGATGTCAGGAGACGTGAGCAATATCTGTCTCCACATCACTGTGCGTCCTGCTCGTGTGGTATTGCGTATTTGTACATCTATATAAATAAATTGTACTTTTAAAAAAAAGGAGGAGGGCGTGCTGCAAGAGGGGGTGAACATAATAAGCGCATGCTTATCATGCGTGTGTGTATATAAGTAGTAATTATAAATAGCTTCTGTCAATTGCAGCCTTAATACAATTATAAACGCCGCTGCTGTTTTCATATTTTCTCGGTTGAAAAGTTATTTTATAAAACCTATCGTCTGACATGTCCAAAGCATAATAAAAATCTGTCACATTGAGTTCTTACTGGAGGTTTTTCTTAGGAAGGTTCTTGGCGCTTGTCGTCTCGTTGCTTAGATAACGCAGACTGCATTGACGGGTTTTTTTTGTGTGTATCTTTTTTTAAGTCTTCTTAAACATAATCGGGAGCATGGCATGCGTAAAACATCCATAAGGTCTGTTCATCAGCTGAAATAAATTCGGACTGTCTAGGGCACCCTTGATCGTTTACACGTTGGCGTTTTCTGTGTTGGTGTCTAAGGTGAGGCGGCTTTGTAGTTCTTCAGCTGAGCGTAGACGGTCGACGAGAAGAAACTTAACGTACTGGCGATGTTATAGGCTGCATTCGGTACGAGGCAGCTGGGGTAGACCCCAGTTCCGTCCAGCTGTCCAATGGTAACCCACTCGCCAGTGTCCAGGGTGGGACAGATGATGGGAGAGCCTGCATCTCGCTGCAATTTAACGGTAACGAACTGGGTTGGATTATAATTGAAATCATCTTGCCGCAAACAGAAAGGGTTGTGAGGGGGACTGTAATTGATCTGACATTTTTGTTGAAAACAGTACCATCAGGGGTTCATTTGGTCTGGCTTCGTTCGGGTTCATTTAGTTTTTTATTTGGGGGTTCGGGGGAGACGACTTCGTTCGGTTTTTAAATCATGTTTTGGATTGTAATGATTGACTATCACTTGAGACACTTTTAATCTGGGAAAACTATAAGTTCCATTTGTGACAAGTCAGATGACTGTAAGATATGGGGATACAATTAACGTAGCTAAACAAGCTAAAGTATGATTTCACCACATCTAGCATCTTGGATTTTTTTTTTCATTTCGTTACTTACGAAACAGAAGAGGTACGGGTTGCTATCGGTCCGTTGAACAGTCAGATAATTAGACGTGAGGTTTGTTGACACCACAGACACGGGTATTTCTTGCATGTTTGTTGCGTACACGAGACCTGGGAAGACGGAGATAAGAGTCAAGCATTACCAGAAGACGAATAGTGCACACATAATATTCCGAAAATCTATTCACCATTCATCTGTGTCACTGGCAAAGGGCAAACAAAAGTCTTCACGACGTATGTGGCCGTCCTCTTTCATTTAGACATTGTGTACCTTTGCAACTTCTGATGTAGTCTTTTAGTCGTGATGGGGGCAGCCATCACGGAGACGGTTTTGGCCACCACGCTCACAGCCACAGCGGACGCCGGGGGCGGTATGGGTCGAGTACCGCTAGCGACACGTGGCTGTGGGGCGCTGTGTCATCTTACAGCGTGCTGTGTTAGGCTCACTCTGTTTAAACGCTTCTATATCCTTCTAGGATAGTTGCAGATAATAACAACTAACATATTCGGATTCTCCTCGATTTACTCTTTCGGAAGATACTAAACTCACCCAACGTCTTAATAGATTAGGTTAGTTTGTAGGCATATTTCTTATCTTTATCTATTCACATTAGCTAGTTTAACTGCCTTTTAACGTAATTATCTTTATTTCCTTCTGACTCTACTTAACTTTCCTTAACACTAACAGGAAGAGCGAAGCGCACTCTATTCACTGTATATTTTCATGTCCTTGTAGGTCTATTCTTTCACTTTTTATTCTAAATGTTCTATGTGTAAGAAACACAAAATGAGGTATCCACCGCACTTCCACCCGCCAGCTTCTGCAGTAGCTGGCAATGGCTCCGTTGTGGCTCGCTCCCACCCGGTAAAAGCGGGGTGCGTGCCGGACAAAGCAGAGTCCCGAAGTAGGGTGAAGCAGGAGGAGGACGAGAGAGAACATGTAGTGTGGCTGTGAAGTGCCAGTAAACCGTGGGGTGGCGGAGCATGTAGGGCGGCAGCAGCAGTAGCGGCCAAAAATAAAGTACGCAGAGGGCGTGGAAGAAAAAAATCTGCCTTTGTTTGAAGGAGAGAGAGAGGGGAAAGTTGCGAAGGGAACCCGCTCCATCACATAATTATTTGTCCTCATATACCCCTCTTTGTCTGTCTCGCTCGTTCAATCACTTACCCCCCTCTATCCCTCCCTCTTACATACACACACACACACACGCATGGACCTGGAAATCAATAGTACGCCATTTTCTGCTTTGGCACTTCGTTCAAGGTGGACAGATGCACGAAACTTACTTGCTACGTTGGTGTTATTGGTAACGCCTGCCCCCACAATTTTGCAGTTGTTGAAGTCGAGGTAGGACTGGGCTGTTGTGCTGTTCACGATGCAGGACGGCAGGACGCAGGAGTTGTCGAACGTGACAGGTTTGTTGAGAGTTGCGTAGTACATGTTCGTGTTTGTGCCTGGACTCATTATGAAACATAACAGATAATGGTTCGACATCCCCATCTTAAAGACGAAATCGCAGTTTCCTAAGAAATTCGACGGCAGACTTACACAATGGCGCTTTGTGGTTGATTAAAATGTATTTCCCCACCCGTTGGATAAGTCACAATTAACTGCATTGCTTAACCTATTGCAGCTGATTGCGTACAGTGTACCATGATGCTTAATTGGTAGGTGTGCGTGTACCCATGGTTGGACAGGGAAGAGAGAAGGGGGAGGGGGCTGGGTGGTTGTTTTGTTTTCCGTCAACTCTGCGACGATAGCTGAAACATTGTACAGGGGGAAAAAAGGAATCGCACACTTTGTTGTGTTTATATGTCTGTTCAAAGCGTGTTTGACGTAAGGTGTACAACTCACCAAATGATTTAACACTTGTGGAGCTGACAGTGAGAGAGGTGTCGAGAGTGCCAGTCAGCTTGTATGACGTCACAACGGTCAGTATCTTACTGCTGCAAACAGAAAAACACCGGAGATGGAGAAAAGATGCTTCGTTTTCTTGACGTGCGTCCCAACACAAACACACGCTCACACACACATACATCCACACACACACACACGCACACACCACACTCGCGCGAGCGCGCCCGCGTATAGACACAGGCACAATTTTAAAGAAACGATTTACGCAAACATGAGAAAGTACATTTGGAAACGTGGGTGAAACTACTTCTAACGTGGTCAATGGAAATGCATTTCGCTTAACGGAGAAACAACTATCTTTTACCTGGAGAGGTAGGTGTAGACCCCACTCGGGAACACGATTGTATTTTCGTTGACAAGGATCGCCTCCCCACCAAACGCTTGCGACGCCGTATTGGGGGCCTTGACCTTCAGGACGTACACAGTTGGTTAGAGAACAGCGAGCAATGAACATAAAATATCACACGGTGTGAGGCGGGCTGGGTGAGCAGGGGGGAAGACAAAGGAACAGACGAAAGGGTGACGATCTCAAAGCAGATGACGATGATCATCTTTGCTGTATCGGTGGGTGGGAGAGCACCGAAAAGCGAAGGCGAGGGGGTGGTGGGGGCAACAGAGCAAAGACTGCGTGGGCAAGAACGCGAGGTGACTGCAATGGCGCATGAGTTCTCCAAGACATCAAGCAGGTGAGAAAAGACAATGTGACCGAAATAATTTGTTCCAGCAATGAAAAAGTTTCACAGGCTTGCATGTTCAGCAGCTTGCGAGCAAACTATTGCGCATAATCTCGATCGACAAAACGACAGGCGACAAACGCCGCACTCCCCCACTTCAGCGAATATAGCCAATGTGACGAAAGTTAGAGGATGCAGGCACATGCTCCCCAAACCAGCCATTTCCACTGAGGGGTAAACGTGATTTTACGAGCAGAAGAAACGCACGTTTTCGTGCAGTATATAGGGTACATCGTCGGCTTTTACTCACCAGAGTGACTATACCTGGATACTGACAATCCACGGCCACATTGGTTGCTGCTGGCAAACGCTTCTGCCTCACGGGGAGGAAATCCCACAGGCTGCGGCGCCGCGTCAGCTGAGGCGCGCGCACGCTGCTGTAGTAGCATTTGCGCGGGGCAGGCGTTGTGGTCACTGTTGTCGTCGTCGTAGCTTCAGTCGTCGTCGTCGTTTCAGTCGTTGTTGTGGAAGCCGACGTGGTCGTTGCTTCTGTCGTTGACAATTCTTCTGTAGTGGTTGTCTCCGCATATGCCGTCATCACAGTTGTTTCTAACGTCGTGGTTGTAGGCAGTGACGTTGTTGTCGTTGTTAGTGTTGTTGTTGATGGTGTTGTCGTTGTAGTAACTGATGTGGTGGTGGTGGTGGTTGCAGGCTGTGTAGCTGTGAACCAATTCGTACAGAGAACAGATTGTATCCGTGCTTATAATTTGGAAATGAAGCAGTGGGGATAAAATACATCTGAATGTATGCATGCATGCAATAGAAAGATGAAGCACACAAAAGTGATCTACATCTCGGCGACATTAGGTGGTTCTCTCTGATCTCACAGCGAGGATCAGTCAGGAAAGAATACGAAAAAGAGATTCGCGAACTGTATACATGTGCAAGGATTTACTCGCACCATCGATACCGCCACTACATTATAGTCGTTGTTGTCGTCACCGCTGGTGTTCTTTTCTTCATTTTCCTCTTCGTCTTTTGTCGCCCCCTGTCACTGGAGCTGTCCTTCACATGGCAGTCAAACAGATTTTTAAAGTGATGTTCTGTATCGAGGGTGTGACGTGCCAAGCTTCAGGGAAAAGCTTTCACTAACCCTGGCACGTCATTAGCGCCCACAAGTACACGTTTTTTTAGGCAGATTAATTTTTTTTTAGGGTAGCTAAGACAAGAATAAGGTGCCGTATTTTGAACTTATACTTTATGCGTGCTTAATGCAACTTATTAATGTAAGACTAAAATTATTTTTAGATAGATAGACCGATCACTCAGTTCGCCTCTACTGAATACGGACATTTCTGCCTTCTCAACAGGGCCTGTAGCATGCTGCCGTGCAGCATAGCACGCTACAGCACCTACTGCATAAGGAAGAAAGCTTGAAAGAACCTATCCCCACCCGTACCCCTCCCCTAGCCTCCACCCCCACAACGAACTTAAGAAGCCATAAGACTCATAAGAAGCTGCACGACCCGAGACGTCACAATGCAGCTTCTTATGGCTACAGTAAATACAAACTGCGGATGTGGTCCGTAGCCGAGTGGTTAAAGCGTTGAGTTCAAAGACTGAAGATATAGTGGTTCGATTTTCGCATCTTTCTTTCAATTTTCCTTTTCCCCCTTTTGTATTATTTGGCCACACTTTGAAAACTTTAATCAGGTGGGTTTAGGGGAGGGGAAGGGGTGGGGGTTGGGCTTAGGATAATCATTTTACGTCAGTTAACCCGTTAATAAGTGTGCCAGTGTTTATGTGTATGTTGTCAGACCGTTCGTTGTTCAGTGGATCACGTAGCATTGCACGCTGCATGGTAGCATGCTACAACCTCTACTGGGAAGGCAGAAATGATTACGATATCTCTTGCGAACATGGTGCAGCCAGCCAGACAGCCAGACAGCCAGACAGCCATTGTAAATAAGGTGGCTTACATATTATTTTCAGTCAACAAATGGATCTTTTACGAATAAAAATAATTACATCACTTAAACCTGCAGTAATTATAGCTCTCATCCCGACCATCTTCCCGTATTTTCTTCCCATTCCCACTTCTTAACGTTCCCGCACACACATACACACTCGCTAACACATTCACGGGCTCTTGCACGACAATGCTCAAATGCGTTCGCAACAGCAGCTACAGCCAGACGCAGGTTGGTTTAGATGTTGTATGAATCTGGGGTATTTTATAATCTAAGCACAAAGCAGGCAGAAAACAGCCGGCAGTCTTGCAAATGTTTGTAAATTCAAGCGATTGGCCAAAGCGCAGCTATATGTGATGATGGTCGTAGCTGACGCCACAACTGCGGGAAGACATAGAGGCGTCTGTGGCCATGTGATCGCCCACCAGTTGGCTTTCCAAGCAAGGCAAAGCAGGGGGGAGACCAATCAATAAGCTGGAAACAAAAAAAGAGAGCACCGGACTTGAACGAGGAGTTCGTTCAAAGCGAGGCAAGGGCGAAAAACAAGGCAAGAAAAAGCTGTGCGTTCAAAGCAGGGCAAAAAGAAGTGGGAATGGGAAATGGGAAGGAGACAAAACGCAAAGAGAGATACAAAGAATCTGAAAGAAAAGCTGAAACTGGCTGCAGGATTCCATGCACCCCAGATCAAAACAGAAAGCTTCACACTGTACACAGGGTCAAAATCTGCAAATAAACGTAGGTGTTGAAACAAATAGCACGGCCATGGACCCGGAAAACCCCATCAGGGAGTAAGGAAGTCAGCAAGCAGCCAGCCAACGAACCAACCAGCCAACGAACCAACCAGAAACCAAATACCCTGCCAATCCGTCCCGTAATAAGCAGTTACAAGGCACTTTGTGGAATTTGGGAAACTCTTAAGTTATAAAAGTAATTTATTCTGTCATGTAAACAATAAGACGGATGACATTGAACTGTCCGAGATAATTAAGAAAGTTTGTTTAAAAGTATTTGTAACATTTAAGAATTAGTAATAATAGCTCGTGTGTTAGCGATGTTTTAAACATCAGTTATACTGTCATTTTGAAGTACTAGAACTATTTAACAGTACTTATTGTTAATCGAGTAATTTAAGAAGCGTGACAGGCTTGCAGAGTCTGATCAGGAGAGAAATAAAAGTCTTACGTGGCACATAGCAGCTACAGCTGTCGCCGGCTATTTTCTGTTGCTGGGCTCTGAACGACTGCACCATTGTGGCCGACAGGGTGCAGGGGAAGGTGGTGTCACCGGGGGCACAGCTCTCGTACGTACTGAAGACTGTGGCAATCGTGTGACACCAAAAGTTCAGCATCACCAGAGACTCTCCTTCCAACGACAGTATATGATATCGCCTTCGACTTCCCACCCACCAGCCCCACGTTCTGTACATACTGCGCAGGCACGGCAGTTTCGACAGAATGTAAAACTTTACCTACCTGCACATCCCCTCTCCCCAAACGACAAGGTCTAGCTTACTGTAAGATATAGTTAACCATCACACTCTCGCCATGCTCTTTGTTTATGTTTTTGAGTAAGTTAATTCTTTCTGTTTTCGAGTAAAACATAAACAAAAACATCTGCCCCCACAGTGCCTTTCAAACATCTCCATTCGGACTTCGCCACAAAAGAGGTGAAACCGTGATGTCATTGTAGCACGGCAACGCTACTGGTTGGCCAGCCAGCCAGCCAGCCAGTGCGAGAGCCAGGCACAGTTTTGTGCAACAGCGACGCCACGGCGTGCCCTCGAGTGCACGCGAAAGCCGATGGTGTGACGGTTCTGTCTCCCCCACGAAGCGAGTTCTTCGCTCAGACTTGCCACCAACTTACAGGCCAGCGACGCACAGGCGTTGGTCTGGGTGACGCTCAGGGTCGGACAAGGCGTGGTGGTGGTGGGAGGGGTCGTGGTGGTGCTAGGGGTGGTGGTTGTGGTGGCAGTGGTCGTGGTCAGGATTTCGCAGACGCTGCAATCGTCGATGCCAATGCTGACGAAAGCATTCTCAAGCTGCCCGATTGCGGTATAACAGTTGTAGTAGGCCAGGAAGCTGGCTACATCAATGCCCGTCATGCTGCAACCAGCTGCAAGTGGAATGGGACGTCACCAGATGTTAACCTTTACCCAGAGCACAGCAAAGTTTCCCAAGCCGGCCTGACGTCACGTAAGGACCCCCCCCTCCACTACAGTTGCCAAATACAAGCCAGTCTCGGACTCGCAACACAGGTCAAACATGAAACTGTGCACACGTTTCACCAATTATTTGGACCGAGAGCTTTATTTCCTATTATTTTCTCCACATGGAGACTGTAACGAAAATCTACTATAAAAGAAATTAATGAAGTTCTCTTTTTTTTGTCATTCCTTCAGTACTGCATCATGGCGCCAGACGCGGCACTGGGCGCGATGTGTACACACCAGCTGACAACAAGTCCTTGTCCTCGGCAGGGGAGCCAGTGTTAACTCTGTTGTCTTCGTCAAAAAAGGGTAGCGTGACGAATGTTGCCTTTTGTGTACATAGGACGAGAGGGACTTTAAAAAATCAAATGTCTCATGAAAGGAACTTTAGGAGCACATTTTTGTTTTATGTCCGCAGGTTTGGATCTACTTTCCGGCACAGGTATTTTTTTCTGGATGCAGCACCGCCAGATCTCCCAAGCTACTAAGTCCGACCACCTGCAAGGTGGACTGGGAACAACAGCGAGGACAGGAGACTGGCACCGTCTTTGTTACAAGATGTTCCAGAGAGATATGATGTCTCAGAAGTAGGTAAAAGGCGACCTTTATGTCTGTCACTGAAAAGGGCCAGGATGAAATAAACTGCTCGAAGGAATTTAAAGACCTGTGCACACTGCACAACGGCTACTTGATGCCAAAACACAAACCGGTAGTCGCAAGGAGCTGGTGTGCCTCATTCATTAATGGTAACAAGCAGCAACAGATTTGACGAAACATCCCTGCGATAGCAAGATTCCCTGCCATAAACACAAGTCCAAAAGTAAGAGCAGGTTCGGAACAAAATAATGTCAAAATTATGTGTGGTCTCCATTGGCTTGCACGCAAGCAAGCCACCATTATGGTATGGACCAAGCCAATTTCCCCAATCATTTGCAGGATCGTCTGCCACACCTGCTGGAACAAAAGGGACAGCTGGATGGTTAGGATCAGCTGGCAGGGGGGTGGTTTTCCCACAGGCGACGACCCAGCATACCCCACAGGTGCTCGATCCGATGAATTCGCTGGCCAGTGCAACGCCTCCAACGAGGGCAGCCTCGGGCAGCCGGTTCCTGGTTGCCTGGTCGCTGACAGTGACATTAGTGGCTCCTCTCACCTGTCCACTGAGCGTCTTGGCGGAGGGTGTTCTATCTCCTAAACCCGTTAAGACGACAGACCTATCATCCTGTCTGAACGTGGATCGTGGGGGTCCCGGATGTCTGCGTGCTGACACCTCCTGTCTGGGTGTAGTGGTCTCCCCATGTCAATGGCCGAACAGGATACTCCCAGCTGCCGACCTACTTTGGGACCCCGACGCCTTCCTGCAGCCGTCCAATTGCCCTGTCGTCGTCTTTGAGAGTTGGTTGCAAACTGTCTTTGGAACACGTCCATAAATACCCACCACTCCCTCAACGGCGGCTGAACCGTGCTCACATTACACGTGGTTTGCACGGGTGTTGGGGGTCTCACCCGTTCAGATTTGCTTTGCTGCCTGCACGCGTTTGATTTGCGCACCTTGTCTGGCGTCTTGGGTGCACGCCATGTTTGGCTGCCGTGATGTCCACGTAAACTGACGTTCACTGTTGCAGCCCGAAACAAGGTGCATCCAAAGGTACGGCGTCAGATGTTGAGTTCATGCAAATTACCCGCCTGACCACGGGTGTGTGAGAAAAGTTTGGAGTTTAAACTTACTCCCTAACCCAAACTGACACATAACCCCGCCTCTACCCCATCCACCCACTTTGGAATGTCATGATTTCTTTTAACGTATATACATGTAGCCTCGCAATAAATGTTACGGGTTGACTCGCTCAAACACGCTTGGTTTTGTGGCGGGATGAAGGGCGAAACGTTAACTTAGCGTGTAACTACTGTGAACAACAACCTTCACCTTGGATAATGTCGCAGTCAGCCTTTTGGTCGTATGTGATGTAGCACCGAGTTGTCGTGGGCAAGGTGGTAGTGGACTGAGTTGTTGTTGTGGGTGGGGATGTAGTTGTTGTGGTTTCTGTTGTGGTAGTAGGCTGTGCTGTTGTTGTGGTGGTCGGTTCTGGTGTTGTGGTGGTCGGTTCTGGTGTTGTAGTCGTAGGTCCTGGTGTTGTCGTAGGTTCTGGTGTTGTAGGTTCTGGTGTTGTAGGTTCTGGTGTTGTCGTAGGTTCTGGTGTTGTAGGTTCTGGTGTTGTAGTAGGTTCTGGTGTTGTAGGTTCTGGTGTTGTAGGTTCTGGTGTTGTCGTAGGTTCTGGTGTTGTAGGTTCTGGTGTTGTAGGTTCTGGTGTTGTCGTAGGTTCTGGTGTTGTAGGTTCTGGTGTTGTAGGTTCTGGTGTTGTAGTAGGTTCTGGTGTTGTAGGTTCTGGTGTTGTAGGTTCTGGTGTTGTCGTAGGTTCTGGTGTTGTAGGTTCTGGTGTTGTCGTAGGTTCTGGTGTTGTCGTAGGTTCTGGTGTTGTCGTAGGTTCTGGTGTTGTAGGTTCTGGTGTTGTCGTAGGTTCTGGTGTCGTAGGTTCTGGTGTTGTAGGTTCTGGTGTTGTCGTAATAGGCGCCTCTGTCGTTGGTGGCTCAGCTGTGCTATCTGCAGGTGGAGCACCAACGGCAGCTGTAGAGAAAGCAAAGATTCAGCTGCAGCGTGTTCACAAAGCTAAGTATGCGCGCACGCAGACAGGAAGTGCGAGTATATCTCGGGTAAATTCCGAAAACAGCCATTGACAGAAGTTATGCGTCCGTATTCTCCTTGCATATATATATATATCACGCGGGTTTTTTCCTTTTCTTTCTTCCCCCTCCCACACCTTTTTGGCTGCAAACATACTTCTTATGCATTTGGCACCTGCCAACAAAAATACTCACTCACACACACACACACACCTTCACATGCCATCCATCCATCCATCCATCCATCCATCCATCCATCCATCCATCCATCCATCCATCCATCCATCCATCCATCATGTCTTTCTCTCCCCTTCTTTTTATCGATCTAGATCTAGACGAACAGATGTTACGCTTTTCTTTTTTATTTTTTTTTTCATCCATTCTGTCTGTCCGACTGTTTCTGTTTTTCTCTCTCTGTGTCTCTGGCTCTCTCTATTAGTTACTAAATCTGTCTTGCCTGTCGTTGGTTCAGGTGGTGGTGTAGTGTACAGGTAGGCACAAGCGGGACTGTCACAGCTGAGGTCTGTCTGTGTCAAGAGGGCCAGCGCGCACTCATATTGCTTCGGGTCGCACGTGCTGATGTCGATCTCTGAAACGGGGATGCACGGTAAACAAGCAGAGTCAAGAAATACGTGATAAGCCTTTGTGATACATCAGCACGTGGTTTACTGTCACATTATTCGTAAACATGATACACGTATTGCTATTGCAGACAAAACAAGAATTTACACACACAGACACGCAAGCACGCACGCACGCACGCATACACTCACACACACCCTCACACACCCAAGCACACACACACACACAGAGGAAGAACGCTTTGCGACATTTACGCATAATTATCGCGAACTCTCCTCTTTTCATAAAAACAAAAATTCGGATACTGACAAAAGCAATGGAAAGAAAAGAATGGTTTCGATTCAACAGTAGACACAGAAAGACGTAGGTTTTAACGATGGAAATTATAAAAAAAAGACAGACGGATTCAAAAAAGGAAGGAAGAAAGAAAGTTGAAAGACAATTAGTGAGTAGGAAGGAAATGGAAAAAAAAATCCCAGACACTTACTTGGCGTTTTCGCAGCATCCTGACATAACTTAATGGTTGCTGCGCTCACAGCTGGACATCCGGTGGTTGTCGGAGTCGTGGTGGTGGAGGTGGTGACGACAGGCGTTGTGGTGGGAACCTCAGGGGTAGCGGTGGTTGTTACCTCAGGGGTAGTCGTGATTACCTCGGGGGTAGTGGTTGTTTCCTCGGGGGTGGTAGTGGTTGTTACCTGGGCGGTGGTGGTGGTGGTAGTAGTGGGAGCCACTGTGGTGTAGATGCACACGCTGCAGTTGCTGATGCCGTAGGCCTCCAGCTGCTTCTTGCGGATGAGAACATCGATTTCGCACCTGATCGGGTCCGACGTGGTGCTGCAGCTTGATTCATCTGAAGGGGTAACGGGGAATGTGGGGGGTATAGAGCTGGTCAGGGTGCGATTTCATGAGAGGGTTACCCACAGTCCGCTCAACTGCGACTTGAACAACTACAAGGGATGTCCACAAAGTCGCTATAGAAGTCGCGAGCAAAGCAAAACGTTCGTGTTTTTCTGTGTAACATCCCTTGTTTGGCTGCTCAACTGCAGTCGAGAGCTTGAAAAAGATATTTAACCCCCCCCACACACACACACACACGCACACAAAAACTGGAGCCAATCAAAATACAGTCGTACACATAATATGCTAATCTCTTAGGGTCACCACTGAAAACATTCCAATTTCCTGGAAGATCTTTACTGCTATAAACCGCCTGCACCCTCCCCTACCCCTTCCCCTAAGCCTCCTTCCTCCCGAAACATCCCCTCTCTTCTCCCCTCCACCCGCCCCCGGAAAGACCTGCGAAATATAGATCGCCGTTTGATTGGCTACGCTTTCAACACGTCCGAAATAGAGCTTGCCATTTGATTGGCTCCAGTGAATAAGAGCTTTTACATGCTGCCGATGCCCTCAAGAAACCGGGCTGTGGACAGACAGTGACCATACTCACCAGTCGAGGCAGGGGTTGGCGAAGGTGCATGTTGGGAACACGTGCAATGCAGCAACACGGTTTGACAGCCGATTGTTCAAAGAAAACTCTTTCTTTCTTTCATTTTTTTCTTCTTGCTTTCTTTTCTTTGTCTTTTCCTTTTCTTCTTTCGTTATGGAAGATATCGGTTCAAAAACCATTGAAGTATCATCTACCATTTACCATCTTATCTCTTTTCTCTACAGGTTTCATCTACACGCCGAAGAAACTGGAAATTCTGTCGATCCCACCCATGCACTCACTCACTCTCCCACCGACTAACTCTCAGCAGCATCTCAGCAATAGGAGACTGGGGCGGATCGTTACCGTTTTATCGATCATTTAAATCTCCCTTTTCACCACGTAATTAGATTGATGAGTTGAACCATGCAGGGGTGCGTGACACCCTCACACGCCTACGACTTGGAGTACCCCGCCCCAAGCCTCACCGTGTACGTGCAAACCTTCGTGAACATTTAGATGCTCTGTGATGTCCCTTTTGCCCAGGCATTGTGGAAATAAGAATAAGATTTTATATTTAGCGGCCTCAAGTTGAATGACTTGAGAGATAAGTATATCCCCCACAAATGCACAGTTTCCATCAGCATTTCGCTTGGTCCTGTTACTGGCTCACGGTACAAATATGAAAGAAGGATTCTAGAAAACTTTATCTTCGATCCTTTCGAGGTGCGAGTGTCCGGTGCTCAAGGTACCGCAGAATTTGTATCGTTTTGTTCAAACACTGTATTTGTTTACGTGTGTGACGAGTGATTACCGGGCAAGGAGATTGTGTCTCGTTGCTCCTTTGAAATGGGCCATGGACCCAATCAATCAATCAATCAATCAATCAATCAATCAATCAATCAATCAATCAATCAATCAATCAATCAATCAATCAATCAAGCAAGCAATCAAGCAAGCAAGACTCACTCAGAACGACCTGACAGTAGGAGTTGGTGGTCTCATCCAGCCAGCACACAGTGGTCGTTGGAAGTGTTGTCGTGGGTTCTGTTGTAGTGGATGTAGTCGGCTCAGCCGTGGTTGTCGTTGGCTGCTCGGTTGTAGAGGTTGTTTGTTCAGGAGTAGTCGAAGTTGTTGGCGCCTCCGTTGTGGTTGTAGCTGGCTCTTGTGTAGTTGTTGGCGCTTCTGCTGTGGTTGTTGGCGCTTCTGCGGTGGTTGTTGGCGCTTCTTCTGTGGTTGTTGGCGCTTCTTCTGTGGTTGTTGGCGCTTCTTCTGTGGTTGTTGGCGCTTCTTCTGTGGTTGTTGGCGCTTCTGCGGTGGTTGTTGGCGCTTCTGCTGTGGTTGTTGGCGCTTCTGCTGTGGTTGTTGGCGCTTCTGCTGTGGTTGTTGGCGCTTCTGCTGTGGTTGTTGGCGCT
>SMGT01002120.1:133337-159037 GCA_004794575.1 Lanistes nyassanus | reverse complement strand
TTCTGCAGTGGTCGTCGGCGCTTCTGCAGTGGTTGTCGGCGCTTCTGCAGTGGTTGTCGGCGCTTCTGCTGTGGTTGTCGGCGCTTCTGCAGTGGTTGTCGGCGCTTCTGCAGTGGTCGTCGGCGCTTCTGCAGTGGTCGTCGGCGCTTCTGCAGTGGTTGTCGGCGCTTCTGCAGTGGTTGTCGGCGCTTCTGCAGTGGTTGTTGGCGCTTCTGTGGTGGTGGGTATTGTAGTTGGGGTAGTAGTAGTTGTGGCTGGGGTAGTAGTTGTGGTTGGAGTTGTGGTTGTCGTTGATGGTGCGGGTTGACAGCCTAGCAAGTTGCTTCCGCTACCATCCGCTGCACATCAAGCAAACCAGAGAAATAAACAGAATTCAAAGCGTACAATCACACATAAACAGAGCCTGGCAAGTCCGTTTAAACCGCTCCTCTCCTCCCTTTCTTACCTTGAATCGCACTGCCCCACCCCCCGCCCGCCTCTGTAGTATCTGAAGTGTCTCCACTTCAACCCCCATCCCCAACACGCACACACACGCACGCACCCACGCACAAATACGCCGTGCCCACAGATCGAGTTTTCACGAAGTGTTAACTTATCGTATGACCTACATGTACGTGTGGCAGAAGAGCGTAAGACAGTCTCATTTTTCATCGCTGTTAACACAGTGCGTTTAAGCAATTATATTTTCGGGAATCGCGTGAGATATACGCGCATTTCATCTTTGGTTAACGTATGTAACTGCTTCACTCAGTGGAAGCTGTAACAGATGTGGATGTTTTAATTGTCTGTAATTGCCAAGTCCTCCTCAACCACCACCTGTCTTTGGCGAACGTTTCGTGGTGCTAGCTCTATGGAAACTTTCAGGAGAAATGGCCTGCTCTTTGTGCCAGTAGGAGACCGTCATTCCTTCCTTCCTCAATTTCATTTCTACTGGTTCAGCCAGTGGCCGGTCCAGTTCCAGTATGTCCATAATGCTTTATGTCCCCTGGAGCGTAATCTTGACCGGTCGGTGACACTGATTCCGTTTTCCGTATAGAAAAAGTAATGAAAACGAACCGTTCATCTGGAGATTCATCCATCCATCCATCCATCCATCCATCCATCCATCCATCCATCCATCCATCCATCCATCCATCCATCCATCCATCCATCCATCCATCCATCCAGTTCTCTACCCCTCTTTTTTCTTTTATATCGGGAATCAAAACATTTAAACGCTTTAACGCATAAAAAACTTTCAAGGAAAGTACTACCGCATGAATCGGCCAGTTAACGACATTATTATGATAACACTTTTTATACTTTTATAGTGTCTGACTCAACGATCTTTGCAAGTGAAAAGATCAGTAAAATAACAGCAACAACAGGGTACACGTCCCTTGCTTTTGCGAGAGCAACGCTTCTATGTTTTGTATATATATATATATGTCAGACACTCTGATCCATCGGGCCGACAATTTTAGAATATCGGCCAACATCAGCTTGCGTGCTGGGTGTCGTTAACTAGCACAGAAACAAGTGTCTTGATGTTTGTAAATGCTGTGAAATTTCGAAGAGAAAGACAGGGATCATGAGCCATGATCAGTATTTGAATCATGGCCATCGTCAGCGGGCACAATGCTGTCACTCGCTGCACAGGACCTGCGCGCATGCTTGAACATACTTCACCTGGGCAAGCGATGGGGAACTTGAACGGCAACCCGTTTCCCGTCCACGCCTGCACTAACACCATCAGCACCACTGCACCAACCCGAACGGTCAACATGTTGTCGACGCCCGAGATTTCAGCCCAACCGTCGTGACTGCTGTTGGCTTGGCTGTGGGGTGACCTCAGGCAGACGAAGCGTCACAATGACGCGTCGAGCCCCGGCCGTGGGGTTTTATGGCCGTGACATCATCACTCACGTGAGCGATGATTGGCACCTCGTCTTTCTTCGCTCGGATTGGCCGAAGTTCCGGAGATTAAATGAAAAGGTGGGCGTTCTTGCAAATTTAAGGAGAGCTTGGAAGGAAAGGTACCCGATTTGCTCAATTTGGAAATGAGTATTTGATGATTTTTTTGTTAGCGTAGTGGCTTGGAGGATTAGTGCCTAACAAATTCTGGTCTCTGTGTGGTACTGTTCGTGTCACCTTGAAGTAAAAGTCCAGCAACAAAACCTGAAGAGATGAACAGGATGGAGATATATAAAAAGAGACAGTAACACCAAATGAGGGTGAGATACTAAACACAGTGGTCTAGGGGATTTAAAAAAAAACCCTCGACTTTGTAGTCACATGTTTTAGGCCGAGAAATGAATCTCAGTCCTTAATTCGTCTTATGATGTCGAATAGGACCATGGTGAGTCGGTCACGTGTTCTACTGCCTGCAGGGTGCTCTGATTACAGGAGCTTCCATTCATTGCCCACTAAGCGCAACTGGTTTCAACTCCCTAGTGGACATGTTTCCGAGTACCGTAGACCCAGCCATCTTAGGCGCTTTGTCGATCTGGAGCCGGGCCTGCACTAGCGATCTCCCCCGGCAGCGACGACACTGTGCGTTGTTGCAGGTTGTTGGGCTGCCACGTGTCATCTCTCGTAGTCATCTTCTGGCAACCTGCTTGAAGGCCATCAGGTCATGGTACGAGGTTCACTTGTCCCTGCTTTAAATTCATCAACCATTTCTGGAAACGCATTTGGGCTTCTGCCATTGACCAAGCTTTACGTCGTGTTAAAGCCCACCCCATCCCACCCCACCCCAACAAATGAACAAAGCAAACAACAACAACAAAAAAATCCCAACGTTACCAACCATCCATCCCAACTAATAGTCTATGGAAAGGGGCATATATATGAGGGAGGGGTGCAACAATGGTGCTATTGTGTGCGTGGACATTACAGCACTAAACACGAATTCAAAAAAGGAATTCCATGTCACTCATTTACTAACAGTGCAGGAGATTAATCTCATCTAAGTACGTCACTCTTCCATGTTTGAAGGCCAGGTAGCCCCATCACAGCCCAGTCACCAATAGCACACAGAAAGCCGGACTAAAGATTTGCTTTGTATATTCCATCTGTCCGCCCATCACTGCGTTGTGTACCTTTTGTTCCAAGCACGTCCTGTAGTTCAGGGTCAGCTTGCATGAGTGTTTGTATCTGCCCTTCGGGTCCTGAGCCCCCCTCCCTTCATCTTGTGAATCTTGGGTGCACTTTTCCATAATAGATGATAAGAGCGCCATGCAACCCGACCCAGTCCTCTGACGCACTCAGCAGGTGCCAGACAGGTGTTGAAGGTGATGTCGGACCGCCGCGCGGGTCAATAGATTCCCACGCAGGACGTGACCAGCACGAGGGTATAGGCTTCTTGGCCAGGAGACTGTCAGGGCGTTCGCAGGACGTTGTCCAACAGGTGTGTGCGTGCGTGCGTGTATGGGTGCGCGCGCGTGTCTGTGTGTGTCTGTGCCCATGCATGCATGTTTGTGTGTGCATGCATGCATGCGTGTCTGTGTTCATGCATGTGTGTGTGCATGCAAAACACGTATCTGTGTGTGTGTGTGTGTCTGGGTGCGCGCGCGTAGTCCTGAAACAAGAAAATTTTCACACCTCATGTTAAATAATAGTATGTTTAGCGTACAGCGTCCAGAAAAGTAAATTAATGAACCTTTATTGGTAATGATACCTTAGAAAACGATAAAAAAAACTTAAAGGAAGTAGATATTAAATAAACTTTGCATGCATGCGTGTGTGTGTGCATGCAAGCACGTGTGTGTGTGTGCATACGTGTATGGGTGCGCGTCTGCGTGTGTTTGCGTGTTCAGAATCAATACCTCGACACATCTGTCGACTTTCACGACGTCTGCATGAAGCCAAACAATGGGACGAATCCGATGTATCGTCGACTCTTACGGGCCCAGCGATCGAGCGCGTCCTAGCATCACGGTTTATAAAATGTACATACATGTTTTTGGCGAACAAAAAACACAAGCGCATATTCATTCCCGAATGAATGTACACTTGAAAAAGTTTTGTTCTAAGAAATGGCACCCGCTGTTTTGATAGATTCCTTATCTAGCCTTATTTCATATTCCTTCCTCAACGGCTCACTGCGCATTGGTTCCAGAAAGTTAAGTTGCTTATACTGGATTTTCTTGTGCCAATTATCTCGACGGGTTTCAGCCACCCTGAATTAGGAGACTTTCCATTAGTATTTCTTTCCTTCGAGCCATCCCTCTATTCCCCCTCACCTATTTAACCTGGTCCATATAGTTTATATTTTAAACTTATTTTTATTAGACAATAATCCTGTGCTATATATGTAATTTTTTTAGGGATCCCGCAATATCTCTGTACGTGGTGCAGGAAATAATCCTTGGACACATCAGGATTTGAACCAGCAACCTCAGTCCGCAGCTTTCCCAACTGAGCTATCCATTCCTCTCTGAATATGGTGGTAGTTATTGAGAGGGACAGTGCTTCCACTATGGGGTCCTATTACTAAACTATGCACTGAAAGAACCACCAGGCTGATGGTGGCAGTAAGATGGTCAGTGAAGAAGATGATCAGTGCAGACAGGGGAATGCACAATGTTTAACTCCAAGAAATAATCTTTGGCCACACCAGGATATGAACCAGCAACCTTCCGTCTGCTAGTCCGCAGCTCTACCAACTGAGCTAACCAGACCCCCTCTATACATACAACCTCGATCACTATATAAACATCTTTTGTTTTGTGTATGAGTGTATGAGTCCGTGGTCACTGGTGATCGCCAGTAGGCTACGGATATACTCACTGAGGGTAGCTGTGACTGACAACTGTTCAGACCACTAGAGCTGAGCGGCTGTCACTCTCCCATTGTTCACAAGAACTCGACCGCTGATGACATCACGTCGGGGCGACGATAGTGACAGAGGGGAGGCCGCGTTTAGCTCCCTTACTGACAAGGAACCTACACTAGCGCCCTTGGGCATAAAGACATAAATGAGAGGAGGAAGAGGAGGAGGAAGAGGAAGAAATAGCACTCATTAAGTCACAGGACGCAATGGGATACAATGGGATACAATGGGACGTAATGGGACACAATGGGACGCAATGGGATGCAATGGGACGCAATGGGATGCAATGGGACGCAATGGGATGCAATGGATGTCACCAGGAACTTCACGCAGCAACAAGGCATCAACAGGCGTTGTATGAAATTATGGCTACAATGGAAACGCCTCCGAGTCAAGAGGTGTACTGATCAGCAACAGACTGATTTGAAAAAACTTGCATGTGCTGTTTGCACGTGAGCGAACTCTCTTCTTTGTCTACACATACAAGCACGTGTACGGAATTGTTAGGTGCGAAATCGTCGACTTCAGTTATTGCACCTGCCAGGTAATTACAACTTTTTTCCCCTGCCAACTATAAGTTGCATACTCACTCCCACACACAACATAAACTATCAGAAATATAGTCAAACTTTAAGCATTGGGTCATATTAGTCTTGATGATCGTACTTTTAAAACGTTACAATAGCTGATAAACCATCCCCTTAACTGTTTATATATATTTCTGATGTTTGGTCAGTCCTGATAAGCTAAATAATTATCGGCATCGCTTGATTACAGTCTCCTTCTCTCACACAAATACACAGCATAGTGCATAAAGATATGCTAGGCTATGTTTTAAGTTTTAGAACGTTTTATTACTCTTGAATTGACCGTTGAAATATTGTGAAAGCTCATGGAGCTGTCCCTCTGTGTTTAGTTCAGTCGTCCTTTCCAGTTTTAAGAGTTAGCTGATTCATCTTAGTACTTCTTTAGAAAGGTAAAATAATTGCAGGTGGTATAATAGTGAAAGTTTGTGATCTGTGGTCGATAAATTCTCTTGCCCCCCACCCCCTTCCCACATCACTATACAAAAGGCAGCTTTCAAACTATAAAATGCCACAATTTAACAGTGTCATATATCAACATCTGATTTTTAAAAAATGGCAGTAGCTCAAAGATGATAAACTTTTGAAATGTGTAGTTATTTTTGCAAGTCAGAATGATCACACTGCAGACCAAAGATTTTACGGTATAACACGATTAAACCTATTTAACAGGTGTATCTTATTGAGTTTAAATTTTATAATTTGTAAAGTACAACTTATTTTTCCTTTGTGATTTGTTCTGCGATGTCATTTGGGGCAGGAGCGAAAGATAGGGGCGGGGAGGGTGTATCTGTTGCTGAACGTCCAGCCGCCAACTAGGTACATATCAGGACGGTGTTGCTTAGACAAGGTTTACGACGCAAGAAGGAAGGAGAGTAAAAAAAACTGTACTCACTTGGTCAATGAGGGCAATTTCGAAAACTTCTTAATACTGCTTAAAAAATGACAATAGAATGAATACAGTCGCATCATTTCGTACACGACTAATCAAATTTTATTTCTAAGAATCTTTTGCTGTGAGAATGATGAAATCTGAAAACAAACCCACTTCTTCATTCCCCCAAATATATTTTCTACTTGCATTGAGATGATTCACGAGAACGACGTTTTTGGGGGAATAAAATAAGAAATTCCTTTAAAAGAAAGGAACGTTGTTGTTGTCCTGATCAGTCTTGAGATACATGTAGCTGATTTTATAAACTAAACTTCTTTATGAAACTGAAACCAACTCCAGGCGGCACAGAATATTTGATGATGAGTGATCAGGACTTATATTGTGATAAATTATTACTTCAATATATCATTCATGTGCATGTTTGTGCGAATGCATGAAAACACGCGCGCGCGCCCACACACATAGTGTTTATAAAAACACGAGATAAAATATTTACAAAATATATTTTTTAAATAGTTATCTTTGGATCATAACTGTGTGACAGATCTCCAATCATATCTTCAGATTGGCATAATGAATAGTGTGGTCAGTCTGAATGCTGCCTGCAGACAGCAGAATGTGCATATATGTAATAGTACAAAATAATTCAGGAACACAAGTACTTTTTCTAATAGTAGTAGTACAACATAATATAGGCACACAAATATTCAATGGAATTCAAACGGTACTAAATTTATTTCCAAATAGATTTTCTTCTGTCTTTGAAAACGCTGTTTTGGCAAACTTAGAATAAGCTATTCACTCTGGGATGATCAAATAACTTAATCATTACCGAATGAGGGAAAAACAATCCATTCAGTTTTCGTGCATGAGAAACTCAAAGAACTTATTCTTGTCGTGGCGGCTATTCTGAAATAAGTCAGATGTTTGGCTTGCTTGCATATGGGGCACTGTACACTTTTTCGAGATGGAGAGATTTTTCAAACATACAACTTTTCTTTTCAGCTGAATATCTTAACTTCATGTTGTTGAAACGTTATTCAGTAATTCACACACTTTACTAAACAGGTTGCAGACATTTTACACAGACTTTTTATAAAATAATATGTTTAATTCTGACTCAATGACCAAAACAAAAAAGAGACCCCAACTAAACCACAAAAAAAACCAACCCCTGCACACAAAATAATTTGTCCCTAGTTTTCTGTTTTATGTAAATCCGTTAATCAAAAATAGTTCTTATAACTTATGGGCAGGAGTGTAAACTATATATATATATATATGGCTTCAGATTTCCACAAAATAAGATTTGATCGATTGTGAAGTCTCGATCGTTTTACAACAATTTTTATAGTGTCGAACAAAATTGACAGGTTTTAACCGTTCCCTACCCAGTATCCCACTTACCCCGTCTTGTCAAGACCTCTTCCCCCAAATTTTGGTGACTGTGTGGCTATATTTTTATATGTGACGCTCTTTGAAAGCCCTTATTATAACCACACACCCTCTTCCCAATACGAAATGTTCAGTTGAAACCTCTGCTTGCAGGCTTCTTCTATCGCTCGCGCTATAGCTAATCTTTTGGAAACGTGCACAAAATCTGTTTTATATATATATATATACTGGCTAGGGGAGCCGGCGCTGCCCGTTTTTTTTTCTTTGTGTGATGGACGCAGCCATCACGGAGACGGTTTTGGCCATCACGCTCACAGACACAGCGGACCCCGGGGCGCGGTACCCAGGCTGAGTACCGCCAGATCAGTGGCTGTGACGCGCTGTGTCATAGCGTGCTGTGTTAGGCTCACTCTCTTTAGACATTTCTATATTCTTCTAGGATAGTTGCAGATACTAACAACAGACATCCTCTGATTCTCCTCGACTTACTCTTTCTGTAGGTATTTAACTCATCAAACGTCTTGATAGAGTAAATTTACTATAGGCAGAATTCGTACCTTTATCTATTCACATTAGCTAGTTAAACTACATTTTAACGCAATTATCTTTGATAACTCCAACAAGAGGTACTGGCAGCGCCTTGTTGGAGTTATCTTTCGATAATTTAAGCGCTCTGTCCTCATTTGTTCTTCAGTAATTATCTTTATTTCCTTCTCACTCTACTTAACTTTCCTTAACACTAACAGGAAGAGCAAAGCGCCCTCTAGTCACTGTATATTTTCATGTCCTTATAGGTATATTCTTTTACTTTTTATTCTAAATGTTGTATGTGTAAGAAACACAAAATGCGGCATCCACCGCACTTCCACCCGCTAGCTGCTGCTGTAGCTGGCAATGGCTCCGTTGTGGCCCGCTCCCACCCGGTAAAAGCGGGGTGCGGGCCGGACAAAGCAGAGTCCTGAAGTAGGGTGAAGCAGGAGGGGGACGAGACAGATGATGTAGCGAAACAGTGAAGTGGCAGTGAGCCGTGGGGTGGCGGAGCATGTAGGGCAGCAGCAGCAGTGGCGGCCAAATATAAAGCACGCAGAAGGCTTGGAAGAAAAACCTGCCTTTGTTGAAGGAGAGAGAGAGAGAGAGGAAAGTTGCGGAGCGAACCCGCTTCATCACATTGAATACAGAGCATGAAAAAGCGACAATTCTACACCGCCCACCCCTACCCCTTTACTAACCCACCACCTCTAACCTCTTCCCTAACCCCAGCCTTAACCCATACCCTTCCCTAACCCCCCACCCTACCTTCATCCAGAAACACCCCGGAAACACCCTTGGCCCCCCTCCCTCAGAAACACGGTTCGGGTATGGGGAGCGACGACATGCGCGCGCACATGGGACGAAAGCGAAAGGTGCCGCCATCTTGTAAGTAAAGTGAACGGAGCAGCAAGAGGAAGAGAAGAGAAGAGATCATGGCGAAAAAAGGGAAACTTGCTGAACAAAGTGCAGACCATTGTTTAGATACACTTTCTACTGAAACAAGGAAGCGATATGTCGACAAGGTTTCGGTTATTCGCGGCATCAATCAGTACGAATTGCCAAAGAACCTGTCGGAGACTGATATCAGCAAAATACCTGTTCAGCAGTTCTGTATGTGGTGCAGACATTTTCAAGTATGTCGTACCTGGAACCTCTGCATACATCAATAAAGAATTTTAAAACTTCCGAAGAATGGAAGAGTACCGCTTTTGTGTAGCGGTGTGTGTGTGTGTGTGTGGTGTGTGTGTGGTGTGGTGGTGCTGGTGGTGGTGGTGTGTGTGTGGTGTGTGGGGGGGGAGTGGGTGTGGGGTGCGCGTGTGTGTGGTGTGTGTAACTTGACAAAACATCCGGAAGTTCCGGAAGCAGTAACAATAATAACGAGGAAGACAAAAATTTAAGAACCAGCCAAACAATGGGGAAAACGAAATGCTGGTTTCCTTGAATTTTAGTTTCGTTAAATGGTATGGGCTGTTTGGAACGTGATCGTTTTCTGTAGACCTGCTTAATTAAATCCACTCGCGTCGTCTTCTTTCTGTCACCTCACGAACAACTGGTCCCTCGCGGTCTTTTACGTTTACAGTTAGGACCGCTTTAATTCCTACATTTTGTCTTTCTCGGTAGTGTTATTCATTATTTTTCACACAACAGTAATTCCCCGGCATGCGGACGACTACACTGGAGGATTACACGTGTTAAGAGAGTAAGTTCCTATCATTTCTCTATAGTCGCTTCACTCGCTTTACTTCAAAGATGGCGGACAACAGACGCTCTTTGACCTGTGACATCATGTCGTGACTCCTCATAGAGCTCGCCATTTGATTAGCTACACACACCGGCGGCTTGTGCAGATTTGTATAACGCACCCTGACACACCCACACATTACCCCACCCGCGGGCACACACGCACAGAGAGTCGGCTTTATATATTAAATATATTCACTACACTTTTCCGAGCGGGAAGTGATTTCATTGCCCACCGACTATGACTAACATTAAAATTAAAATATGCATGTGGTCGATAGGAACGATGCTCTTGGAAGTTGTGTTTGGTAAATGTGTCCAGCATGCATCAAGTACTGGAAGCAAAGTGGAACTTTCTAAAAGGACTTATGAAATGCAATGCATCAGGGTTCTTTGGGGGGGGGGGGAGCGATAGCATCAGTATACTGATCAAAACTGTTGCACAGCGACCTGTGTAAGTCGACTATGGCTGAGAAACCAACAACCGCCAAAACTTTTTTTGTACTCATGCTTTACGCTGTATAACGAGAAATATGTGACTTAAAAATGCGTCAAATACGCAAAAAGGTACGTTAATGCGATCCCTGTACTTCAAATTAAATCCACATTTCCTTCAGAGTCTTTATATCACTCAATTAGTGATGTACTGCTTGTCTTTGCAAGCAACATTACGCCGTGTGCAGTTCCGATTCCAGTTTTACATCTGTTTATTTTTTGATCTTCTGGAGGTGGGGGTTTCATTCAGAAAAGTTCAAATAACAAATATACAAACATACACTGCATGGCCCACTGGGCACTCCGCAGTTGTAGTGGTAGCAACAGCGTCTGGAACAAGTTTCAAGGAAAAACAATGTCGGCGTTTCTATGATTTACTCCTTCACCAGGAATGACAAGAAAGAAGCAAAGAGAGAATTACATATGGACGGTTAAAAAAAAGGCGTACTTCTGATGTCGCTTTGCGCTGGCAGATTGAGCCAAATCACAGTCAAAGAAGATCGTGGTTCCCTCCAGCTCAAACAGACCCACCGGTTCTTCTAGGATCAGACACTCTTTGGTGACCCACATTACAAAGATGGGGAGCGGCTCTCCGCAGGCAATGTCTCTGATCACCTCCCTGATAGCAGCCACCACCACAGATCGCAAGATCGTGTGCCCTTTCAGCTCTATTATCTCGTTCACAATGTCGGGGGACAACTAAGAGTCTTAAATCCATGTGTGTTCGCCGAATTAAGCAGATAGTATCCACTGCTGGAGGCTGCTCTCATCATTGTGACCCCGCAAAGCAACGTCTGCATTAGCAGAAACAAATTGGTTTGCAGTTCATTCATGAAGCGTGCAAGGTGTTCCGACCTTCTCTTTACTTTCATGAGCGTAGACAGAATTTCGGATGACTTTTCGTGATCGCTGTACATTTCCGAGCTTAATAACTGTAGTTGCTAAAGCCTGTTGAAATGAATTCTTGGTCAGTTCTGCACACAGGGCGTCTTCTTTTCATGCACACAAACAGAAGACTTTGCGGAAGCATACACTAGCAGACGCACACCAAGAAATAAAGTCGTTCACGGCAGCAAGAAGCAGGAAAGTCGCGAACATTGAACGCCGCAGTGTAAAGGGAAACAACTCGGACGATGACATCGCCGAGGATAAGAATGGAGTTACTTTTCCTGCAACAGAATAAAAATCAGGTCGTCAAGGTAAGAAAGGTTCATTAATGACGGCGATACTAACGAATGAATACGGGGATTACGTGGAGGAAGAAGAAAATGATGTGGACACTTGTGGATTTATTTATTTATTTATTTAGCGTACGTGCCGTGAAATCGTTGCATTTATTTTTGACTGCAAGCATAGATCCAAATTCTCTTCTTTTTTTTCATTTAAGCACTACAGTCTATACAGTTTCCGTGTCTCTTCGATTGCAAATTCTTTAATTCTTACTGAATTTTATTCCCTCTAGCTGTGGAAATGAAGCCATTCCGTGTTGCCTCCCCTGGAAACGTTTGAAAATTCCGGAAACGTTTTTGTTGATCCATGTCATTAACGCATGGTTGACGCAAATCAGTTAGTTGAATGCAAGCAGTCATACAGAACTAATCCAACAGGGTTCATTAAGGTCTTTGTCGACCGATGAAAAATTTCTCTCCGACTATAGAACACCATTACAAGCTTCTCCCCGAGATTGTGATGAAAATATATGGCTGTACACAATTCTACTGAACTTTGAAGAACCAGGTTTTTGTTTTTAATATATATATATAAATAAAACTGCTTTCATTCTAATTACTGGAGCCTAATTATTACCCAGGAAAAAATTAAAGAGCAACCGAACAATCCAGAACGAGGGGAACAAATCTAGCCACTAGATCAGACACGTAGATCAGGCGACGTTGTGGGTTTCCTTAATTTATATTTTTCCGTCATGCCCTTAATCTTGGCGTTCAGCTTGCATCAGTTAAAACCAGAAACCGAACCAAAGGCAGCAGCAGTAGTATCTGCAGCAGGGAGCAGGCACGCCACCTGCTTGCTTGGCTTCTGCGGCACTTTGCGTGCTGCATCACTCTCACTCCCCCCACCCCCTTAGAAATTATTCTAGAGTGCCGTCCCTTCGAGCCGCAAAGATATCCTTTTTCTTGGCGTGAAGCATCCGCCGTGCAGAGACAAACATTTCATTTCACGTGCTACGTCATTAACCCATTAGCACGTGACAGCTCGGTAACGAAGTGAGTCTCAAACGGTAAGCTTCCGCTTGAGCCATTCGCGGATATTGCCGTAGCACGGACTTGGTTCTGTTTACCATTTCTAGACAAATTGACAGGAAGAGTGTATAGGAAGTAGTTACTGTTGTCCCCTCGGCTCGTGGTTCAATCTTGTTCAATAGACTCCTGTGCGACGGAAGGGTTGTAACTGAAATTTCCGCCACAAATAACGGTGGCGTTGTAATCTGCAGTTTAGACATTTTGTCGAAGTAATGTTTAGTTTCCCACCCACCCGACCTTAGCACACCCCCCACCACCACCACCACCACCAGCCCGAAGAAAATAACAAAAACTTGAGGAGAACTATGGCTTCACCAAGCCACAAGATTTTCAGGGGCATCCGTAAACAAATTCTTCTCATTGCCAGTTGCGTGCCTTTTTCTGCTAACGAGTACTCAAGGTTCAATATCGTCGAGCTGTCGTGGAGAAGGATTGGGGACACAGAAAATAAATCCGATAGTGTGCTGAAAAGCTTGCACGAAACGACGCGAAACGACAAGGGAAATGTGGTTCTGTCTAGCGTGCTTGAATGTAAACAAATCTCGATCGAGTTCACGGCAACAACTTTCCGTCTTTGACTCCAAGGGTTATTTGCGGATATGCAGAGCGCAGGTTTTTGAAAACAATTTCACTCTCAAATGTTATAGTTAAACTTGCGAGGTTTCAGAAGAAAGCACCAACGGTAAACAGAGTTAAGCTGGCACAAAAGTGACATGAGCTTGGGTAGTGGTTAATTAATGATCGAAAAGAAGTCGAGACATCACCACGCATGCAAAGGTGATAGCCCAGCCACTTTATCTGCGAGAACAACAAGACAGTGAATCTTGTTGACAATCCTGAGAGCTCTGCCGACGACTGCAGAACCTCAAGAAAACAGAAAAAGACGGAATCGAAATGGGAAAAATGCACCGGCAAGTGGGTGTGTTGGGCGAAGGATGTTGGATGAGACTCCGATCCGAAAATTTTCTGGAATTGTGGTTTTTGGAACAGGTTACAAACAATTCAGACAAACCCAAACAATAACACGACACACGAAATAGAGTTCACTCACGAGTCGTCTTGTGTGGCAGGTGGTCCTGTGTGGCCGACTGCCGTCATTTGCTTTCTTGTGCTGTCTCTTGACATTCGGAAACAAGCAAACGGGGGAAAAACTGCCATTGCACGATCAAAGTTTTGATTTTTATGCCTGCATTTCAGTTAGTATCGTCCTTTAGCTGTCTGTTCTGGCAAAAATCTAGTTTATTCTAATTTAAAAGTGTTCTCGTTTCCTTTCAGGGAACTGGCGGAAAACTACAGAGAAGTAATAAAGTCTGATTTTTAAAAATACTTTTCTTCTGATTTCTTTCTCCGATGAGCCTGAAATAGCCTTTTCATTTGTCGAAATTCGACGCAGAAACAGGCATTTATGTCTGAAATTTTAAGAAATATGTATCCTTGAGGAAAAGAAAATGTAACGTATTCTACGCTACCACCCAGTGATGTAGAAGATCTGTCGCTTTTATCCAGTGATACATCTAACCTGTTTCGCAAAAACTCTTCTGATAATTCGCACTGGCAGTAGGCGAGTTTAACACAACTCTGTTGCAATGTTTCTCTACGCGTTGGTAGGTGTGTGCAGATGTATAATCTGTGCCATGTGCGCATGCTGGTATGTTGTAAGTTGGCACGCATTGTATGTTGGTATGTTCCCTTCTGTAAGTTGGCACGCATTGTATGTTGGTATGTTCCCTTCTGTAAGCTGGCATGCATTGTATGTTGGTCTGCTCCCTTCTGTAAGTTGGTGGGGGTTACAGAAGGGGTAGGGGTGGGTGGCGTAAGAAAAGCCCAGGCAGCGCCGCGTTCCCTGGCTAGTGTTACAGATTTTTGTTTGCGATCTTCTGTAAGGTGGCATTCGCTATTCCATAGTGGAATCCACTGTACATTCGATCTTCTGAGATTTTTTTGGGGCCTCAGTGTGTGCGTGCGTGCGTGCGTGCGTGCGTGCGCGTGCGCGTGCGTGTGCGTGTGCGTGCGTGTTCGTTCGTGCGTTTTGTATGTGCGTGTGAAAGAGAAAGAGCCAGGAAGAAGAGGAGTGGGGGAGGAGTATCATTATGGGTACACCTGATTATATACATTATCTATATAGGTAAGCATACCTCTGAAGGTGGGTGTATATGAACGAGCACGTTTGCGAAAGTCAGTACACGATCGTACGGATAACCCATCCACTAAGTGCATTGCCTCAGCATTTGAGAGACCTTCGAAGTCTTGCAAACAGGACTGTGGAGCCGGCGAAGGGGAGACAAATCTGGGATCGTGCAACAGAAGAGTTCAACGCGGTCCTGGATTTCAATCTCTTGGGTCGAGGTGGAGGAATGGGTGAGGGGGAAGGAAGTGGTGTGTTGATTGATGGAGATCCTAAAAGGTGCAACATAGCCAGCAAACGCCACGTGACGTAATCCAGAGCGAGACATGGGCAGACAAGGGAGAACAGTCTGACGTTCTAGATGTATTGTGGGTAGCTGTCCGATCTATTTTGGGAGCTGAGTTCAGCGTATACCACGTTCTGCAAATAAACAGGCACTGAGGAGGGTTGTGGCGGGGTGGGGGGGGGTGTGGCAGGGAGAAAATGCAAAACTCGGCATTTCATCGGGTTTTGGAGAACATACGCCAGATGCGCCAGCAGAGTAGCTTGCACAAGGACAGAGGTGAGGGATGGGGAAAAGTGGTTTAGACATTTCGAGTAAATGATTAATTTTGTGCATACTTCTGAGCGCCTGTAAGCCTCGGAGGAAAACGAGCGGATAGACCTCATGAGGTACAGTACGTACGCACACGCATACGCACACGTGCATGGAAACTCACTCACTCAAACCCACCTACGTTCCGACACTGTCTTCATGACTCCTCATTATGGCGAGTTCTTCAGTCTTGCAGGAGTCCCTCTCTCCGTCTACAGCCTCAGACCTGTTCTTTCTCACACACCAAGATATTACAAAGCATTCTCCTCCCCCCTCCAACCCTCCAACCCTCCATACACGTACGCACACGCTCGAACAGAACACACACGCAAGCACACAAGTAAAAAAAAATCCGTTCTTTTACAACCAAAATTCCTGTTGAGCAGCAAGCGCAGTAAAAAAAAAAAAGAAAGAAAAAAGAAAAAGAAAGAAAGAAAGAAAGAAAGAAAGAAAGAAAGAAAAAGTGCAGCGTGCTGAAACAGCACGGTTGGGTCGCAGTACTGGTCTCTTTAGTCCTGCCATTAGACTTCCCTTGTCTGTCGAGAAAACCGGAGACAAAATAAACTGAGGAGAAATACTTCCACCTGGCGCAGACATGCTTATTTGACCACAGCCCGCCTGCCAGCAAGCTCTCTGTGTGTGTGTGTGTGAGATGGGGAGGGGGGCAGTGAGTGATATGTCCTCGTGAACAGAAACAAAAACAGACACGTGCAACTCGCTACGCACACGGGTACGAACGCACGCATTTGAAATACAGGAAGAGATAGGGAACGGAGGAAAGTTAGAGAGAGAGAGAGAGGAGTAAAAGAAAGAGAAAGGAGAGAGAAGAGAAAAAAGAGAGCTATCAGCGAGTTAAGAGATGTGGCATACGGGATGGATGGATGGACGGATGGTTAGTGAAGGAAGAGGGGAGAACTGAGGGGAGTCATAGAGAGAGAGAGAGATGGCGGAAGTAATGACAAGAGAAAGAAAAGAAAAGAAAATAGCGAAAAAAATGGAAATAGCGAATATAAAAGATAAGAGGAAAAATGAAACATCGAATGGAGCTGTTACTAGACTGCAGTCTTAAAAGTCCTAGTTGTGTGTTCGCATGCTTGCGTGCTTGCGTATTTTTATGGTGCATGCATGACTGCGCCTCAGGAACGATCGAGCTCCTATGAAGCTGCTGGCTCTCACTTCACAAGCCAAGAATTTCCCCGTTGGCATGAAATAGTAATCTGTCGTGCATTTAGAACCAAAAGTAACTCTCAGTGTCTTGAACTCAGGCCAGCCGCCATTCTTCCACTATTTATAGAAAAGTGGGGGTGGGGGTAGGGTGTGGGGGGGGGGTCACTGATACTTTACTGCGGCGCTTTACCTCTGCGCAGTGTATCGACTGGGCCCTGCTGGGGTCTGACAGAATTCTTCCTTTTTCTTCCTACTTTCCCTCCTTCTTCCCTTCCTTCTTCATTTCCTTCTTTCCTTCCTTCTTCCATTCGTTCTTTCCTTTTTTCCTTCCTTCTTCACTTCCTTCTTCCATTCGTTCTTTCCTTCCTACTTTCCCTCCATTTTCCTTCCTTCTTCACTTCTTTCTTTCCATCTTTCTTTCCCTCCTACTTTCCCTCCTTCTTACCTTCTTTCCTGCCTTCACTTCCTTCTTTCCTTCCTTCTTTTCTTCCTTCCTTCTTTCGTTCGTTCCTTTCTTTTGAAGACATATCGAGCACATGCATTACGTCGGATGATATCCTTCAAGCTCTCTAACTGCAGCAGGTCTTGCTGACGTCATCAGAGTGCCTCTACACTTCCTCAGCCGACTTGAAGAGCTGGGGAGTGGGAGCGGAAGTTTGTTGGGGTTTTTTAGGAGGGGGGGGAGAAGTCGTGCAAAACTTGGTCTTGAAGATGGGGAGTAACCAAATTTTATCACCCGCCTATCGCCTATTCTGCCGCAGCCAACTGACGGGAGAAACACAATAGGCACAGTCCATAGAGTTTGGTTTTGTTGGTCATGTGCGTAATGTAAGCAGCTTCGTGTTTTATCAGGACGTCAGGAAATTATCAGGGATATGGTTTCAATGCATTCCGAGGTAAAGAACTTGGTTTTACAGCAACAGCAGCAACAACAACATCTTTCCTGCAGCCACATTACATGGTAGCATGAAATATCCAAATAGTCAGCAGACCCACAGACTACATCCAGAAGCAGGAAATTAAAGTGAACTGAATTTCGTACGTTTCCAAGTCCTAGAAGAGAACAGAATAACATAGAAGACAGATAAGTAAAATGCATAAGAGGTATTGCCCGAGCTAATGTGAATAGATTCAAGCAAGGAAATGAAGTGATTTTTAAATAGAAAAATTGGTTTCTTTATTCTTTTCCTTTCTAAGTGTTAAAGAGCATGCGACCCTAGGCTAGGCATGTCACAGACACCAGCTTTGTAAACGAGAACAGCGCGAGGAACGCAAGCAACCAAGGTGTGCGCAACTCTGACGTCATCACCGATCGCAGGCGCTCGCTTTGTTTGCATGTGTAATCGCGCCTAAGGTTCCCCGACACCTACCAGTCTGAGAACTCTTCTGGGAAGTGGCTAATTTGGCTATCAAGCAAAGACCAGGAAAAATCCACCTTGGGCTGACACATTTGTTTGCATTTGCCGAACAAAGAAACACTAAGGAAACACCGCAGAAAACAAATCAAAAGTAAAAGCCATGAGGGTTGTTTGTGGCAGACGCGACCTGTCACCAAAAACAAAACAAAACAAAACAAAAACAAAAACAACAACAACAACAAAACAGCCGACCGCAGGATTTTCGACTAGGCGGAACGGGTTCCGTCTTGTGACGCAGGCGAAACGCCAACACTTGCCGTGTTTTTTGAAGTAACCATCCAGGGACTTTTCCCCCATACCCTCCGCTCCACTCCATTTCACGCAGAACCTCGGCCAGGGGGTTCAGCCTCGGGGGATGTGTTCGTTAGACGTTACGTTTTGTGATCTACGAAGCCAGCACGGCGAAAGCTGGCTTCTTGTTGGATGTATACCTTCTAACCTGACTAACCAAAGTTCCCCAATACTAAAGGCGTTCCGTCGTTTCTGTTCTCGCTGTTGAAACCTTTTGCATAGATGGAATGTTAAATACAAAGGGCTGCTAAAGCACGAAATGAATAAATGTTGTTAAAGAAACAAAGCAAGGCAGAAAAAATTCTGCACACATGTGCTACTCTGGATACAGTCCTTGCCCACTGCCGGTTTCGAACCTCGACGCGCGAATCCGATGCTCTATATCCATGAGCTGTTACAGATGGAGAAGGATAAAAAGGGTAGAGAGTTATACAGAGGAAAGAGACGTAACTCTGACGCCGGATCCCTGATGCTAGCCTCTTTCAGACACTTACCTCCCTTGTCTGCCTCCCCGCATACCCTAGACTAAGCCCCGGAAGGTGAGGCTCTCCATGGTACTACCACACCAACGAAAATACTTATTTGTCTGTGTTGGCGAATGTTTGCTGCCGCACATCCTTTGTAGCGCCTCAACTTCCCGTCAGCGGCTCGTGGTGCCACACTAACGCAGGCAACCATATTGTAGCTGCGACACACCTCAGCATTTTCTTCTCCGGAACTTGGCATCGCAGCTTAGCGAATGAGCTGCAGGGCCTTCAGATGAGCCGTATCTCCCCAGTGAGCGTCTCGCACGGTGCCTGCAGCTTTTTTCTGGTGACTCCCTCCGCCATTTTTTTCCACCTAACTTCCTGTCTATCTTCCTTCCGTTGGTGCCTATACCTTTTTCCTGATAGGAAAATACAGTGTTTTCTGCCTCATCAGCATAACTTGTCTACCTGGCTGCGATTTCATGCCATCTGCGGGCAGTCCGATCAACTGCGGCTGGTGGGGTCTACAAGGGATCGGCGTCATAAGGCACGAGCAAAACAAAGCTTACGTGCCTCTCTGATGCATCCCTTGTAGCGCCCCAACCGCAGTCAATCGTACTTCAGGTACCTCTCATTAAACCGGTCCCTGCATGGCAACAACATATAGAAGTCCTACCTGAAAATGTAAGTTTGCGCACAGAAAAAAACCCACCTAGACCTTGCCTAAATACCCCCCCCCCCAACAAAATTTCTAGTTACCTATAATGACGTGCGTTTCTTTCGTAAACGCTCATTTTCGGACCGTGAAACTCATTCCTTTTACAAATGTTTTTCTTCCGTTCGCAGTCCGTGAACGCGTGCATTATCGACGACTGTCTATGACGTTATGTGACGATTTACTGTTTTTCTGGTTCAAGACAAGCAGCGAAAGCTGGTGCCGAGAACGAAAAAAGAAAGTCTCTTTAGCCGAACGAAGTTAAGTTCTCTCCTTGATTTTTTTAACGGTCAATAAGGATCGTTTGAAAAAGAAGAAGAAAGACCCCCAAAGGAATTGACGTTGTCATCGCAAGCGGCAGGCAACGGCACAGTTGGTATAGGAATCACGTTGCCAGAACGTGGCTTAATTTACAAAATAATTTATTTATTTATTTACGCGTGCTCGACCAGGAGAAAGGCATGCCCTCACACACTCGCAGATACGTTCTACGCGCTAACTGGCAAGAAAAAAGCCAGTGCAACAATGTGCAACATTTTAAATCCTTCCTCCCTCCAGGAAAAATGTACATGATCGTGAACTCCATGAACCGCGCAGAAACAAACACAAAAATAAAATGAAGCAAAGCAAGCACACTTGTAAAGTCTAGCCTGACTAACTAGCTAGCTAGACTCGCTACTTGTTAAATCCCGTGAAAATGGAAATCGATACAGTGGGATGTAAAGCCTATCGCCCTTCCCCCCAAAACAAAAACAAAAACAACAACAACAAAACAACAAACAAACCCAAAACCTCTTTACACACACACACAGTTATCATTTGCCATGCAAGTGAAATCACAACACTGAAAACATCTGTCTCCATTTGTTATCATACATCGTAAATTTTCGTTCCCTGCAAAATATTTATAATGCGGTACGAGCCGAATGGAAATGTATTATTTAAAATAGCATTTTAAAAGGATTGTGTGTGAAGGGGGTTGTACATCGTAAAGAGAAATACGGGCAGCTACAAAGGAAAACCAGGATTTCCGCACAGAATCGGGTTGAGGGAGGGGATGAGAGTAAGGGGAAAAGTTCGAAGTTCTCTTCCGCCCAGACGAGACTGTACCGGTACAATTGAATCGTTCAAAGTCTATCATCTCTTAAGGGAATCAAAGGGATGATGTAACTACGGCTATGTGGCTATTAATGGCGCGCTTAAATAAATTATAAGAGGCTGAACAGCTCTGCAGTCAGAGTATCAGACTCGTGTTACAGGTTACAGGTTCGATCCAGAAGCTGCCAACGATATAATCATCCTACAGTTAAAAATTAATTTGTGCGGACTCCCTTATGGACACCCCCCCCCCCAAACATTGAACTGCCTATCTGCGCTTGCCATCCACGTAACAGCAGACTTCGATGCCGACGATCACACACGCCACAGAGGATATGACATTTTCCAAAGGCTGACACACAGCCCCTTGAGCTCACCCAAAGAGCTCGGTTTCAGGCAGCCTCCTTGTAAGGCTGGACCTTCGCCCCCTGCTTCAGACGGTTGTCTTATCCGCGGTCTTCGGTCTCCCTCCTTTACGTTCTGCAGTCCTCTCCCGCCCGGTCAGCGTCGAGGTTACCCACAGCAGAGGAACACGTGCAGCTAGAGTCTCACGCCAGTCTGGAAGGATCACACACCTTCGCAGAGCCGCAGCCCCCAGTTCGGTGGTTATTTCGGCGCATAGCTTAGGAAACCCATTCCTTCACGATGCGAAATCTCCTCAGTGTAAACACATTTCTCGCATTACTTTATCGTGCGGTTAAATCTTTTAGCCCTAAACGACGCTATGCAAACAGATGATGGTACACCGGCATAAAGTCTCTTGGAAATGGAAGATTGAGGAAAGTTCTGGATCATAGCATTCCCCCTTTAGGGAGGGCTGCCATCTGTTATATGTAGGCTTACAGAATTTGATGAATTGATGAATCGTTAGCAACTCCTTTTGGTTCTCTCGGTTTTTTAATTTTGTTACTTACTTTGCTACTTTGAATATGAACTACTCTCGCTCGTCTTTGTGAGCTGGCAAATGAACATTTTGTACCTTTAATTATTGACCATGTTCAGAGTTTTAACTTGCAACTAACATCGTTAGCTTGAGAATGACACCTGAAGACCTGACCGTCGGGTTTAATCCCGCTCTGCGCCAAGAACAATCGCCATAAATTTTCACCTTTCCTCACCTCACATCCGCCCCTTGGTGCTTTCACACCTGCAGAAAACCACTCATCCATCAATGATGACACCTGTGGGTCTCAACTCTAGCTGGCTAGAAAGTACGAACAGACACAGAGTTTGCCTTGCTTTACGGTTACCCAGTCCGCCCCAGACAAAGGCTTAACATAGGAATTAACAAATAAGGTGAATTAAGATTCCAGAAATAGAGTATACGACAGTCTATGCTACAAATTATAATTCCTTCCAGACACAAAACGTGTCACAGGCCTGTGTTACTTCATGAAGAAGTTTTACTTCATGGAGAAGTTTTACCTCATGAAGAAGTTTTACTTCATGGAGAATTGCTACTTCATCAAGAAGTGTTACTGCAGGATGTACGTGATACGCCACTTGGAACGCCCTGTACATTCTGTTTGCTTTTATATTTTTGTCAGCAGACATTATTTCCTCATCGATTTTGGAACAAACATGCGATGATGCCGCCTCTTCAAGACCCATTTAGGAAGAACTTTACAAAAATGGGCTGAAAATGACTAACTGGGGGACTCAGCTGCTGCAAGGTTGCAGAGTATATTTCCCTAGTAAATTGTCATCCACCCCAGCTCCCATCATAGACACAAGTCAGTGGATTCAAAATCGCAACGCACATAAGCATTAAAAAAATGGTCAAATTTGAAGACCATGAAAAAAGAAAGACAGAACAACATAAAACCAATGAAAGGGAAGAGTGGTTTTCACTGATACCCGTAGGCCTACTGAGGTACCAAAGGAACCAAGTGAGGCACCTAATCCAAACCAAGTGACATCCGCATCCCTCCTTCTTTAAAACTCCCTCCCTCTCTCTCCCTCGCTCTCTCTTTCTACCCAGTCGCACCGGAAAAGAGAAGGTGGTGTGGATGAAATAAAGCTGAGTTTGAAAGGCTACTCAGGTTGACGCTAATTTCGTAAAGCAAAGCCGATAGCTTCCGGCAAAAACCTGAAACTCTTCAGCACGCAGCAAAGTCCTTTGGGACAGTTTCTGATCCCACGTTTGATTGCAGTGGAGAAATATTGCCATGTCATTTTTCCACGCGGTGGTAAAGATGTTTAGAAATGCGTGCGCTAAGCATCCAGATGTAAGAGATAGAGAGGGTACGAATAGGCACGCAGGCACGCACGCACGCACGCACGAGGGCACGCACGCAGGCACGCACGCACGCATTCACATACTAAGTAAGAGAAGACAGATACAGCGTGCCTACAAACTGAAACGCTCTCTTAAACTGTGAAAAAAATGTCCTCGTTTAATTCCGATTGCACTTTACAACATTGATGGTAATAGCCATCAGCTGCTGAGGCAAGTTCTCAGAAAATTTATTTCCTCCGGCGTCGGCAGAAATCGCAGCTTAATGCGCCACGTGAGTGCGGAAGTAACCAATAAAAACGAGCTCACGTGTCTTTTCTGTGCAGTGATTTCGCCTCACGAACGAAGCGCACTTACAGACTGTTCTCCTAGTTCAAGACAATTTTAGTAAACCTCATTTATTTAAAAAAAAGCGGGCATGAAAATTCTTATTGAACAGGATTACGCCACGTTATTACTTTGCAAGAAAAAAAAATGCAGATGATGGGTAGGTGTCATATTTGCTTTCTGCTATTAAGTTTTTTAAGGGAATGCGCAGAATTGTGTAACATCTCCCTGGTTATTGATGTGTACAGATGTATTACTCACGATCCGTCGATGACACCAACCGTTGACGTTGCCGTACTGATGGCACGCGATGGTGTCACAGCAAGAGAAGTAGCAGAAGAATACCTGATCCTGTTACCAAAGGCAGTCACTTACGCCAGTCTCACATGGTACGATAAAGTCGACTGAAAACAACGCTAAACGACCTTCACCTACAACACAAATGGGATATACTTTCGTCCAAATTGATTTTGATCTTCTGTGCCAAAACCGATTCAAGCTGAACGACATGACACAGTCCGTTTCTGCTGAATTCCTCTCAAATGAGAGCCATTTTTTAGCTAGTTAGCGGTCACATTTGACCACCACTTTATTCCATTGTCCTCGTCAAATGTGTGCAGGTGAAACTGTTTGTGTGATCATAGCTTAAAGTCTCACCGCGTTTCACTGGTCGATCCGGCACAGACCTTGTTGTAGATGTTTTATCTTTGAACCGGTTCACTGGCCCTGGTTTCATTGGACTTGCAGCGGGACATCGTGAGACTGGCATTATTTGTCGACTAGTGTACCACGCACGCCTCCCACGCACGCACGCACGCACGCACGCACGCACGCAAACATGTGCTAGGAGTTTAACGGCGTCTGATCTTACAAGCTGCATGAGCTGAACCATGGGCTCAGTTTACCGGCAGGGGACCCTACTCCAGATGTGCGCCGTCAGAAATGTTCATTGCACACCGAGCGAACATTTGGCTATCCAAACGGCTAGCAACTGACGCATGTATACACTCACCGGCCGTTGGCGACTACATTGTAGATATCTGCATGTGAGAGAAAGAAATAGCTGTTAGAAACCCACAAGACCTCATCACTCCCATTACCCCCTTCCTCCGTTCAAAATCGATCTCCACTCATCGGTCGCAGAACTCAGACAGTAGTGTTTTTACATTTGCAAATGGAAATGAGTGCAAATGAAACTGAATCGTCTGCTGTTCAATTAACAGATTATTATATTTGGGAGAGTTTCTTTTTCTATACAAAAGTTATTTCGTCGTCAAGTGAAATTGGAATGCGTCATATAACCGGAAGTGGAATTGAACCCCATCGTATAAACTGAACGAGTTTCGTCTGAGAAGAGACATGGTCAGAGACAGAGAGAGAGAGAGAGAAAGAACACACCTGCTTGTGCTATAAAAAACACAATAAAGTACAACAGTTGGCGCAAGAGGTGGAACAAGGGGAGGTAAGTATATCATCATGTTGCCTGCAAACATTACTTTCTTACCCTTTCTTCTGACACAAACTCTTTCCCTTCTTTTTCTTTTTTTCGCCTCGCTTATCGTCTCCCCCTGTCTACTTGCCAGATAGGCAATGCTGTCTCCCCGTGGCATGGGAACGGCTCATTTTTCTTTGTAACTTCCTTTTGCTATTGTTGCGTTTGCACTGCGCACACTATCCTTCCTTCCTTCCTTCCTGCCTGCTTTCCTTCTCGTGCCTACCTCCCTGCCGCATGTTTTCTTACTTTCATGGTTATATAAGTCTTACATATCTCTCCTCGCAAACACGCCCGCACGTGCACAAACCCTCCCTCACACCCCGTCCACCAGAGAGACGTAGAGGTGTGAGGAGAAATGGGGGAAGAGGGAGAGAAATCAGTAGAGAGAGAGAATGGGGGAAGGGAAAGAGAGAGGGGGAGAACAGAATATGTCGGCTGCTCAGAAAATGTCCTCCAGCAACAAAGTATCACGGTCGGAATCTGGGTATACGCGGATCGCATCTGGCCCCGGCAGCGCGTACTTTGCTGGTGCTGGCTCTTGGAGGATTTTTTTTCATCATTTGCACATATGTGCAGACGTACAACCCCACCCCCTCGCTTTGTGTCCTCTATTTGCGGTCCTCTCCCCCTCCCTCTCTCCCCCTCCCCCTCTCCCTCCCCGGCTTCTAGTCAGTGTCAGGTACGCCAGGTGAGGCTTTAACTTCTGCACCCAGAAAAATACAGCAAAAAAGAGCAACAAGGAAAAAAGTTCAGTATGAGCACCGGCGGTTTTACAGCACTAACACCAGCAACAGCGGCGTCAACACTAGCAATGGTAGGAGTTGCAGCTGGAAAACTGCATTTTGTCATCTGGCCTATGTCATTTAACCGCCCCCCCTCCCATTTCCCTATGTGCTCTGCGGTCAGTAAGCCGACAGCTGAAAGTTGTTCATCGTACGTAGAGGCGGTCTGTGAAGACGAGAAAGAACAAAAGGTTGAAGGGACGAAAAGGAGCGATAATAAGGACCGGGAGCATCAGCAACAGTTTAAAAGGGACGGGGGGGGGGGGGGTG
>SMGT01002120.1:118369-133315 GCA_004794575.1 Lanistes nyassanus | reverse complement strand
GGGGGGGGGGGGGGGGGGGGGGGGGGGGGGGAGAAAAGCGTGGAGAGAGTGCAGAGGAGGAAGAGAAGGAGTTATTATCCAGTGTTAGGGAGACAAACGAGAAAAAAAGTCATGCTTGGAATATGATTGAGGTGCATTCCGCCTCGTCACGTCTCCAAAGGTGAAGGACAAATCTGGGGACCCTAAATACTTAATTCGTCTTAAATTACAGACGATACTCTACAATATCACTTGGCAACTACTTCGTGTCTGTTCAATGCCTGGAAAGGTTGTTTAAATACTGATTTGAATAATATCGTTGAGAACTATTCCCAAAACAAAATTTCAGAGGTTACTTTTTTGATGTTTTAAAAATGACAGCACATTTAATAAATTACCCTAATCACATTCGATAAACCATACATTCGATTACTTACACTAAGCGAGCACATAACAACACAAACGCTATAAACATATTAATAATACACCCCGCAGAGCTAACCTGGCAATCGGGGGACGGAGGAGAGGGAGAGAGAGAGCGAAAGAAGGGAAAAGAGGAAAAAAAATCTGGAAGTGCTTGCATATAGTGTGTCTGATCCAGTAATAATTTGGGAGATAAAAGTTTGCAAGGAACTAGTAGAGGTTTCAGGGAGCGTCATTAAAAAGAACTTCTTATACCCGTCACTGTTGTACAAACATACTGTAAGTATAATGTATAACGGAAATCTATTTCCCAGTACGATGTCGGTATCTTAACTGGCAGACAATCCAGACTATTAGCTGCTGATTCACACACAGACATTTACAAAATTAATTCAGTTAAAAGCAGAAGTAAACTTGTTATACAGGTCTGTCAAGCTGATATCCCACAATAACTCTCAATACAATGAGTTCTGTATTTTATTCCAAAATCTTTACAATGTGGACATTTCTTCTTTAGTCTTACCAGTACCAAGTTCCAGAAGGAATGGACCACTGAACGTTAAACAAGAAGTGTTCCTGATTCTCTTTCATCCATACAAAATGTACAGGCACCAGAGCTTGCCAGTTTCATTCGGTGTGATAAAACATTTCTCGTGAGGATTCTTGTCACTCAAATTGTCAGAAACCCGATTATCCAACTTTTCTCTCGCTTTAACTTGGTTTATTTATAGTGTGTGGTATGCCTGAATGCGTGTTCGTGTTCGAAATTTATTAGACTCCTCAATCACTCGAAGGAAACACAAGTGTGGATCTATTTCCACCTTTTACTTACAAACAATACAAAATTATTATAAATGAATTCAGAAGACTTACGTTGATATAATTATTCCACACACACTAACTAGATACACAGTTACGCAATCCAAAGAAGGTACTTGGTCGGTAAATGAGTTCTGTTCCTTACAATTCCACACTCACAAAATGCAGCAACTCTAGTGTCCACGGTTCACTCACAGTTGCGTTCACAGTTCAAGCTTTGACAGCGTCAGACAAGTTCTTGTAGATCAGTCAAAGACGTTTACGACGATATGTAGAGAAGGGCGATAATCCGGAAGAGAAGCGATGATACTGGAGACGGCGGTGAACTGAAGATGGGCGATGTTGTTGAAACTGGCGATGATATATAGACGGCGATGATACTGAAGACGACGGTGAACTTGAGGACGAGTAATGTTGTAGACAAAGGGAGATGATACGTAGACGAGCGATGACGCGACCCACCGGTCCAGTAGTGGTTGTCGAAGTTTAACTACAGTTCTTTTCACAGCAAGCCAATGTTTCCACGTTGAGTTCAATCTAACTATTCAATCTCTCTTTCTGGCAGTCGTACGTTGACGTTTCATATACATTCAGACAAGTGTATCAACCTCTTCACAACTTGGGTTCCTTGTCGTTTGGCTTTCGGAATCAGGGACAAACTCGGCAAATCCGCGGATTCCTACGTGTTCCATATGTGCTTTCCCTGGCACTACTGTCCGTAAGCCCTAGACGCTCTAGCGGACGCAAACTCAATCCTTCAACTCGTAACTACCAGAGCTCGACTCTGCAATAGTTACCCAGAATGTATATCCTCTCGGGGAAATACATTAATCAACAGAACTCCAATCCTGTTACGCTGGGTTCTAGTTCTCGGACTAGAAACCTATCACTAAATCTCGAGTTTATTACTATAAGGCTCAATCACCTTCGATAGCCGACCACGGGCTTCCTAACGTCAACGGTTTTCGATGTTACCACAGGGTGTGTAAAAATGGACAAGCAAAGTTCGGGGTGCTGCCGGCCCTATTAAATTATCTGGTCACGTGATAACTACATCCCATAATATTTGGCTGTTCGAGAACATTCTAGAAGGTTTGTTTCTACTGATTCAGCGATTTTCGTGCCTACACAGCGCCTATTGTTCTTAGAGCTGAAGTGAAACAAAGGGAGACCTCGTCACTCTAGACAGTTCGAATTAGTCGCTGACCTGCGGGCTGAACTCAATTCCCAGTCTCTCTCTCTCCTCTTTCTTTTAAACAATGGCGGTAATATGCGTTCCTGACACCTTGTATGATTTGATATTGAAACCAGCCTAGTTTCGTAGCTTGCATTGTATAATAGGATTCAAGAATACAGTTTTCCGGTGTGGGTGACTAAAGTATTTATTCCCCCTAATTAACGAGGGAGGAGAGGGGCAGGAATGTTTCATAAATACATTGTCCCCCTTCCCTACGCAGTTTCAGGGTCTACAATCGGGCTGGATAATTATGCTGGTTTCAGTTTTTAAAATGGCAGCGACCCCGAGAGTTGGATTTTTTAAGTGTACCTTTTTATAGAACGCGTGTGGCTGAAATAGTCTAGGAAAAAAAATATCGGTCTTGAAACGCTGACAGAAGCGTTCAAATTAACAGATCCCAACTTTATTGAGAGAGTTTAAAGCACAATTTTTTTCACTGCCTACATCCGGAGGAAGATAATACTGCATCCGCTTCAGGGGGGAAAAACACCAAAAGAAAAAAATCTAGTGCCTTTTTATTTATTTATTTTTTTGCAATACGTTGTTTGAGTAATGATGTCTGACGTCAGAAAGCGAGCATAAATTCGTAATGGATCTCTCCGGAAATTGAAGATACGAGCACTGGCTGTTGCAGGCAGGACGAGAAGAGATTCAGAAAAAAAACCCGACGAAGAGGAAATAGATGTAAATTAGTCAGTACGTGACAATGAGTATCACACGAAAGGATGATTCCGTCTGTAAAAGCAGGCCAGTGGTGGGAGATTTTGTTTTCATCCATCTTCATCGATTATTTCATTAAAAAATATTATGTGCTGGGGTACACACAGTTGAAGGTTTACATCGTGCCATGTGCCGGTGTCGCAAGAAATTCGTTCCGCTTAGAAATCTGCTCCGGTATTGCGCATGCGCTTGCAGAGAGAGAGGGGAAAAAACGCTAACACTAATCCCAACCCTACCCTAACCCTAACTCACATGCTGAGACCAAACAATTCTAGTTTAACTAATAAATGGCGAGTTTAAATCCTCTGAACAAATTTACCACAGTAACCAGTGACACGTTCTCATGCGTATACTGTAAGGTAACTGGACCCCACCAGATTTCTTGGCGGACGCGTCTCTAGCGCGTGTTTGCGTGTTGTGCACGCGCACATAAAACTCGGCAGGTTCCTAGCGCCACTGTCCCTGGGGAGCACGGTAATGGATTACCTATAACGCAATCGAGAGAAAGCTAACTCCGACATTGCCTCGCGTGTTAACGTTCTTTCGGGCAGTAAACATGATAATTCCCGGCAGTTGCAGTAATATCGCAGCGGGTTTGCACGAGACGGGCAGATTTGCCAGGCTCTAAATACGGCGCTCAACAAGGACGATGCATCTTCTACCGGACGTGTCCCCTGATGGGGGAAGCAGAATTAATGTTGCGAACGTCTGCTGCTTGGTGATCAGACGCGGCTTGAAGCGGTATCACTGTTACGTTTAAACTATAAACACTTCAGTTTTATGATAATAATGGCGGCATATTCTCTTCCCATCCGCATCTTTTGCCACACTTTGCCAGCTTTTTGAGTGACAAATTCGACCATAGGCTCTAAGACCCTTCATTCAAGGACGCCCATTTATGCCCGGCGGGTCTGTGAAAGGTCAACAAACTGATTAAACTAGACGTCTGCTTGCATGCGCCTGTGGGTAACGCCAACGTGCAAAGGGAGACTAAATGCGGAGCCACATGGTCCGTTTCACATGGATTCGGAAGATCCACTATTGTCAAATACCTTCGCGAACAAGTAATTTTGAACATTACTAGCCTGTTGGAATTATCATTAGCCAGACAGACCTCCCGGGTTCTACCTGTTTTTGCACTGTGGATAAGTACAAACGTTAGATAAAACGTTCCAGTATTCGAGTTCTGTTATGCTGGAAAAATTCTGAACTTCACCTCAACTAAGTACGTCATCTTCTCGCCTTCTATGGGAAGGGATTACTGCTCCGCGAGACGCTGCCCGACCTACGTTTTCCGGATAAAGATCAGCAGTTCGAGTAGGCTATAGCGGATGACCTATTTTACATTACCTCGGACAACAAATCTCATCCGGTAGCACATCGACCTTGCTCCAAGCGCGCGAAAAGCAATCACCCCACTACTGCACACGAAAGGAAAAAGGATGTACTTCTGCACTCTCATTTCAAATCGCTCACATTTTGACAGGCAAAGAGTTAATTAATGGCTGGCACGCACGGCTTATGTCTGCCGAACCATTGCATTTAGCGGTAAAGAGCGGCATAAATATTCGGTCTGCGACAAGAATTTAGTCCCATTTGATGGAGAGAGACCACTCTCAATTCTTCCTTCGCGAAAATTCGTAAACGGAAATCTGTCCTTGCAGATCCAGAAGAGATTAAATATTATGGTCTAGGTTTGACTAAGTTAATATCCACGCGTTTCTGCAGCACGTGGGTGGACTAATATTACCTTTAATTCTACATAGACGAGCGCTGGCCTGTGTTATAACTAGTGGCTTAAGCGCGGCTCAGTTGTTTTCAGTTAACTACATGAAGAACTACGACTCGCGGGAAATCAATGTACAGACAAACATGTCGGTTGAAATGAGGGCAAAGAAATTTGAAGACTTCGTTAAAATTGCACAGACTCAAACACGATCGAGAGGACACAAAATAATAATAATAATAATAATAATAATAATAATGTTAATTTAGCCAGCTTCAAGGGTGCAACTGCAGTGACAAAAGGCAAAACAGGATGTCGTGATCTGCTTAATCTGCACTCGCAAATGCACGTGCTCGCGCTCTCATGCAAGACTTGCAAGCACTCGGTACTAGATGCTGCTAACACTGCACGTGGAAGGTCTGGGGTCAGCGTGACCCAGATCACAGCTCGCACGCAGCGAGCAGACGATCGAGCCGTTAAAACAAAAGACACGTCCATGACCCTCGCCTAAACAGCGGACCCCCGGTCCGACACAAGCCAAACACAGGGGTCACCAAGGGCTGACGCAGTGAAGGAGGGGAGGAGGGGCGCGGACCCTGCCCCTGTCTTGATCGCGCCACCGCCCCCCCCCCTTCCCGTTCTAAAGTTTGTCGGCTGCCGCAGGTGCAGTGGCCTCGACCCTGTCTGCATGCCGTGCCACAGACGTTCCTACGCAACTGGCGCAAACAAAAGAGGTGGCCCGGCGTCAGCAGGAGATGGCACGAGGTCGCCCCACTGTCCGACTGACGCCATCGCTGCAGGTTGGGGTCAGCCAGTGTAACAGTGCGCTACAAGATGTCGGGAGGGGTCGGGAGGGGAAGGCTGGGCCAGGTTCAAGATGTGTTTTCCTTCCATATAGTCAGGTTTCGGTTCCGAGAAGAAAAAGAAAAGAAGAAAAGGAACCCCCCCCCCCCCAGTAGAACCACAATTCTGGTCACAATGACGTGGCATGCTTGTAATCGTTTGGGTTTGGGTTAGAGCTCGCATATAAGTGTAACTGAAGGTAAAGAAACTGTTTTCACTACCCATCATAGTTCAGGAGAACGGTCACGGGGCCTGTTTCAAGTAAAACTGACTTCCGTCGTGGTATGAAAATGTCCGTGTTGAAGCGATAAGCGTTCACTATAAAATTGTTTCCACTGGCGACGCGACGCGACGCCGCGACGCGACACGACAAAATTCGAAAATGTGACCAGAAGAATGAAGTGTTTCTAATATAGCGACGCACGACACAACACGGAGCGATATAGGGTGCACAGGAGCGATTTGTGTCCCTTTCCGACAGCGGGAATGGCCGGCGATGAGCACTTATGAAATCATGGGGAAAAAGTGCACTGAAAGTGGTGTGCAGTTGTCAACAGACTGAACTGCTCCTAGAAAAACTGCGTCAGTTGCTGCAATGAGTGCTTGTCACAGACGCAGGCCTAGGGGGTCTTGTGTTCAGATCCCGTCTCCAGCCCACGTATTTTTTCTGCATGTAGCACCTGTTTGCAGGGCTGACTGTCGTGGATACTCCGGGTGCTCTGGCTTTTCCTCCTTTCTCTTCCCACGACAGTTTTCATCACCATTTCGCTTTCAACCCCCGTCAAGAGATAGCCTTCGCTGCTGACGATGTTAAACGATAAACAACCTTTGCACTTTCGTAACCCCTGTTATTCCCGCCATTAGCCTTTGTTGCTGTTCTTCAACAACAACAACAACAACAACAAATCAGTTGAGCTATTTTAGGAGAAGGTTCTAAGCATTGAGAGAGCAGCTCAGATTAATAGCAGTTAATCACGAACTACAAAGTGAAAACGTCACGTCAAATTTAAAGTTTGCTGCATCTGTCGGAAACAAGTGCTGCGACCCTTTTGGTGAGTTTTGATAGGGTACAGTTTCCAAGAAGACCAAGTACCTAATCTGTCTTCAATACTAAATTCGGCTGAGTTGTCCGTCGTGATCAAACAATTTAATACGCTGGTCTCATTTCCAATGCTGTGCACATGCCTGTACAAGTTTACTTGGCAAGATTTATTGTCCTTTTCAGGAGGTTGGAATGTGCGCGATTCCACTTACGCGTGATAATGAAATCCACTGCGGGGTAATGTCTGCAAAAACTTTACCCTTGCGGATAGGTGAGACAAGAATGAGAGATTTGTGTCACACACTCGTCTTTCCTGCAGCCGCTCTACCTTCACCCACCAAACCACCCTTGGGTTGCCTCCGACCGCTCACAAGCAATAACACAAGACAACGAGACAATGCAGTTTTCATAAAAGGACCTGGCAAAAACAATAACAAGACAACAACACAATGCAGTTTTCTTAAAAGGACCCGGCACAAACAATAACACGAGACAATGCAGTTTTCATAAAAGGACCCGACTTTATTTATTGAACTACGCGCTCTCACTCGCTCACTGATCCACACGCACTTATCACTGTCTTTAAATCTTCCGAACAACGCGACGTACACTGAAACAATCTCTACTAATCTTAGCGCGTGTGCGCCACGACAAACTATTCTGGTACGAAATTACACTATTCCGTTAACCTGCGTTTAACAATGTTGCGTTTTGAAGGTTTTCTTCAGCGCTATAGTTCCTTTATTGTTCGTTGTATTCTTTTTTAAGATCGTCTCACTTCCTTTCATTCATTGAATTGATAGTAAGCTTCCTTTCATTCATTGAAGGACTGACACGTTAGTGACGCATAAAATTGTGTCGTCATGGAAGGAAAGACGTCATGCGTTCTCTCATAGAAACGCGTAGATATCAGCTTGGAGAACCAATGAGAAAATGTGAATTATGTTGCGAGGGGAGACGGAAGAAATTTTGGGGGTTTCCAACGATTACTGAGGATTCGAGCAGAGGTTATGAACGGGCGAGGACGTGCTTCGTGTTGAAGGAACGCTAACAGCCACTGTTAACGGACTTTGTTTAGTTACTGGGAGAAAACAGTCGAGAGTTTACTGTTTCCGCTTAGTCCTTGCTGTTGGAGGAATTTTAGCTTCATCAGGCAAGATTTGTCGCCACTTTCTCGAGGTTTGTGAAAGTGGCAGGTAGACACTTGTTGAATCATCAGAGGGGAGATTTAACGGCTAAGCGACCGGCGATAAACTTTCTTGATCTGCTACTTGTGTAGACGACTTAGGAGTAGGTCGTGAGTAGGCAGTGAAAGAGCTACTGTCCACTATAGAGTGGAAATCATTTTCTCATAGATCTGAAATCTATGAGAAGTGTGTGGTTAACTGTAACGGCTGAACAAGGACGTCCAAGGACAAACCGAGACTGAGTAACGCATTGCCTGTGATCCAAGGATACCGATACCGAAGACCCATCTGCTGTTATCCATTGGTTTGACAAAATTGGATATCAATCCTTCTTCCGCCCTGCCGACTGTTCATCTCGAATCTACATACCATAGACTGAGCATTCACCTTTCCGCGAATCTCGTCTACGGACATCACTGTCTCCACCTGCGCATCTACATACCATAGACTGAGCACTCATTTTTCCGTGAATCTCGTCTACGGACATCAACTGTCTCCACCATCGCATGAACTACTTCCACGATCTACCCGTTATGTGGACGAACACTGATGTGTCCGACCCACCCTTGACTGGAATATAATTCTGTGCGGTGGAATAACTGTACACACCGCAAGTAGATTTGCGATTTATTTTTATTCAACTGTACTTCAGTTGTATTATTGTTCTACAAGTTGTAACACATCACACATTGTTTCTATCATACATTCACGCACTCATACACGCATTTGTTACTTATTTGTTCATTCATATCTCTTCTCCCTCTACTATCCTTCTTATTGTTTATAGTTCAATAAATGTGTTAATTTATCTGGTCGTGTACCTTTTGGTTGAAAAGGTGAGGGTCTGCACTAGGCGTATATATATTTCGTAATTCTTCCCTAGAATTTCAGCACACCCCACAAAACGTTACAAACAAACCACTAAGCTCTTGACGTGTACAAATTGCGTCTTGATTGCACATAAAGAGGGAACAAGAGACTCCTGTTCGCAGGTAATTCGACTACAAAATAACCTCGGACTTTCCGTCCATTAAGCGTCTCCACATAGGTAAAAGTCAACCTATATACACAGTCTCTCAATGTTCAAACGTTTAACTTAACCTTCCCTTTCATTGATTACCAGTGCTTTCACAAGTCATCTACTGACCTTATGTACTTTCTACGTCGCAATATATCAAGGAGTATTGCAGCAATGAGCAATGTCGTCTGCATCCATACTCGGACAAATTGTTACCGTCAACAAGTACTTTAAGGGCGCACATTCTCTCTCGTCTTTCAGCGATGCTGTTTACATCGACATACCCAACCAATGGACTTACACTAAGCAGTTTAAATTCTCACAGCTTCATCTGTTCTTTCAAAGCATCAACTATCTTCATCAGTACAGCTAGAAATCATCTGTTTACACCACGCGGCTTGGGCGTCACGTGACGCTTTACCCACGTCTGTAGTATCGCTGACGTCACGTATTACTCGGCGTCAACAGTAAACGTAAACTCGCGTGCGGCGCCCCGCCTGGATAGGTATCTGTTATCCACAGTCACAGCCAATCATATCACACAGCTCTTACTTGTGAACACCTTACTTCAGACTCGCTGGAGGTGACAACAACCATAGACTGCCCCACTATCCGACCTTCCAACGGTCACACCTATGGCAAGTCCATGACGTCACAGCTGCCGTTGACACGTTCGTGTTTACCTCGACAGTTCTTCCTTCACTCACGTGCTCAGGCGCGTCACCAGGGGCAGTGATAAACCAAACAACAACAACAGCAGCAACAACAACAACAAAATTCCCACCCTAGGTAGACACATTACTATAGTATTCTGACTTCGTACATAGCAAAACCATGGGTTACAAAGACCGAAAAACTTCCATGATGTGCTTGGCCTACCTCCGAACTTGGCAGAAGGTTTAAAAAAAAACCAGGCCGATCCTTCAGCCTTCCAGTGCAGATGAAGGGTAGCAAGGTGTCTCGGAACACGTTTCTGTCACTGATAACGCCGTCTCTCGCTCGCTCACGTGTCCTTCTCTATCGTCAGCACACTTCTCTGACCGTCATCAGTCTCCTAATCGGTTCAAACACTAGCGTGTCTCCCTTGCTCACGCGGGCTGACTAACACTCACTTCGCACAGCGTTCTAATTTTAGCGTTTCGTCATCCTTCAGGGCAAGGGAACTCGCCAACTCATGCGTCTGTAGCCGCGCTAGCTACATGGCACGTTTCCGTGACAATTTATAAGCCATTAAAATGTTAGAATTGCAAGACCATAATATGCATATAATTAAAAAAGAATACCATGATAACGTATACACTTGTAATATTCTTATGATCCCTTCATACCTCACCTTGATAGTGAATATCCTGAAATATCAAAACATTAGTTGCAAATTTGATGTTAAAACTCCCTAATACACCTGACCACCCGAAACTTCTTAGATATTTTGTGAGATAGCTGACATGCTGACACGGCGTAAAATACCGACCGACCGACTGACCGACCATAATGAGGGCAGATTTAAGGACACAGCCTAGTTTGCTTCGTCGATAGCGCCCGATCAGTTTTGTCCTTGTCCTTTATGTGCCAAAGAGAGGCGCGCACTGTTTTGACCAGTCGTTTCCATGCAGATCTGCCAAGTTCCTTTCTTTCGGTCCTCTCTTTGCTACGTGTTTGGGTACGGTAAGCTCCCTTGGTCGCATGCGTCTGCATACGGTTGCCTTGAGCGTTTCAAGTACTTCTTGTATTGATAAATTAAGCGCTCGGACCTCGTTTGTTGTTTATCAGTCGTTTCTAGTCACGCTGGACTCCGGGGTGTCGCTGCTGCTAGCCTTAAGCTATTCAGTAACAAACCAACCAGCAATTTTATTTCAATTTGAAAGCAGATCGTTAGGATAAAACAGTTTTGATACTAACAGCAGTAGCACTGGACTTTTTTGTTGTTGTTTTTTTAACGAAGCACCAAAACAGCCGAGAAAAGATTTAATGTTCTCCTCTGCACATCCCAACCCCACCCCACTTTCGCTTTGTAAATGCATGTTTCTGTAAATGTGTGCTATGGCAACGCTAAAAGGCCCCCCACATGACTTATAGCGAAATAAACAAAAGTTCTCATGTTCAAAATGTCAGCTCAGTCAGCGGGCTAACCATGACATCTCTATAACTGGGGAGCAATTGAAAGAATGCGCTAGCTGTGGGTGTTTCTCCTTTTCTGCATTTTATATCCCACGTTACGTATTAATTATACCCCCCACCTATCTACAACTACATACATGTTACAGCCTCGCTTTTCTAAGACCACGCACTTTCAAGTCAACTGGATATTTAGAGACTCTTTGGAAACCCTCAATCTTAGGCAGCCATTGGTGAAATGTAAGGCTTAATAAAAGAAAAAAATGTAGATACAAGCTCAAATAAAGCAGGCATGACCTAATTATAAGCTACCATAATGTGGCAAAGCTTGCTTTTGTGGCACTTCCTTTTCAGAAACGTTTTTTTCTATGTTCAATATGCGCTTGCACGCATTACTAACCCAAAATCAAAAACCAGCTTGGGCCCTTCACTCCCCCCACACCACCATACAAGTGCGTACCCGCACGCACACACACACACACACGGAGCATTCACTTGTCAACACTAAAGTTAACATTTTCAAAACATACACTATCACGACACGCATAACTTTTAAGCACATTCACATGCATGTATGACATCAGACCTAGGGCACACACAGTCCAATACAGTCGGTGAACCATACATAACCACTATCAAGAGCTCTCTCTTCTTGTCTGTCGAATCTATGTCGGCTCTGAAAAAAAGGGGAAGTTACAATCATCAAAGATAGGTAATTAACGCCACCTGCTGAGAAAGACGAAGCAGGGAGATAAGCAAGTTGCTCCAGACAGGACGGCCCGGATTCAGTCAGATGCCAAACGTAGACACAGGATAAGAGAGTCGACAGAAAAGGCACAGAGGCCACCGGAAAACCTGGGAAAAGAAGTTCGCAGCGCAGTCAATTTTTATTTCATAAAAAAAGGTTATTCATGTCTTTCACAGTTTCATCCTCAACAAGTTTAGAGTGGCAGACACGTTTAAACCCTCTTACTCCAGCTGTTTTTATAGCACGCCATTGTTGTTACCCGACGTCGCAGGTTGAGGGAAGACCTCTGTCACAATTCTTTGAATTTCAAGGAAGGGTAGACAGCCGGTGAGGACATAAAAGACATCATAAACTGCTTGCAAGCACGATGAAATGATCATTAGTGCTGGCAGGAATGCCACAGTCAGACAAGTATGGCAGCATCGGTGTATCTTTATGTGTCGGAATTTCCTCACGATCTTATCGAGCACGTGTCGCTTACGTTTACCCTCGCATCGTTCATTCATTCATTCGTTCGTTTGTAATAATTCGTTCGTTCGGTCGTTCTTTCGTTCAGTCAGTCAGTCAGTCAGTCAGGGTTTTCTCTGCGTGCGCACGTGCTTTTGTGCTTATATGGGCATGTGGTTGGGTGGGTAAACATGTGAGTTACAGATCGAGAGAGAGAGAGAGAGAGATTGAGTAACTGGAAGAGTGAATAAGACGGTAGGACGGTGAGTGATGATATGGGTGAGAACCAATGAGGCTGTGTTTATATCTCTCACTCTGTGTAAGTTATGTATTTTATAATTACACGCATATCATTTCCAACGCTATAAATATGTCCAGGCATTTATTTTTATATTATGTCTCAGGTATGTAAGTCAAGGCTTTTATAGTTATACTTCTATCATTTCTCATTTTGTACATGTACTTCCAGACTTTTATATTTGTATTATCTCTCACTGTACACGTGTACGTCCATGTTTTTATATTGATATCATATCTCTCACTCCCATATGCTCATCCAGACGTGTTATGTTAAGACATGTCTCACTCCATATATTTCAAGAGCTGTCACCAAAATATTTTCTGTAAACTTCGCTCGTTTCTTATTTCTGGCCTTGATTCTCACGCAAAGCACCGAGCTTTCTGGCAATCTTTTATCTGCATATTCATGTTATCTTTCGTACTCACTGCTGGCCCTGCACAAACATATACTGCCACGTGGCGCGAACAGAACACAAGATGTGCAAAGCCGATGCTGTGAGAATAGTTATCCGCTGTCCGCAAGGCTTCAATGCGCATGTGTGACAGCCTATACATGTGTGGATTAAAGAACGAGAAAAAGGGGGAAATAAGTAAAAAAAAAATCTTGCTTTTAAGCTTTTGTTACCACAGCAAACTAAAACGTTTCAATATTAAATTTTAAGATTATCAGCAAATATTTCATTTAAAAAAGTTTATTTATGTCTTTCACAGTAACAATGTCACGAAATACACGGATCCCAAGTAGTACTTCGCGTGTTTTTAAACACAAGGAACAACACGAGGAAATGGGTCGATCAGACTTTGCAGACAGTTGACAGACATACGTTTAAGAACTCTAGATCACTGTTTTAACAATTAAAACTCAGCAAATCGATCGCGGAGAAACTTCAAGGAAGTGCATGAACGGGACGAGGGCATGCGCATTAAGACTCCCGGATAGTCGGATAACTGTTCTCACAGCACCGGCAATCGCGGAAAGCGAGTTTCACACGAGCCGACATAGCTAAAACTTGTAACCTGCCAGGACTCAGCGGCTGAGGCACGCAGAGTGATGGGATATGTGGTCGTCACGCTTCCACTTCAGTGTTTCACAAGGCTTGCCCGGCGGACAGAGAGCGGTGTGTTACAGGCGTGTGCTATCGCACAATCTAATGTGTAGACTGCATTAAGGCAGACTGGTGCCAGTAAAAAGGAAAAGAAAGATGCTTTTTTTCAGCAATGTGATCTTTGTGAAGAAGCTTTAAATCCCCCAGAACAGACGCCGAACAGTTTGCACGCGCAGCCTAGCAGTAACCGGACCATTAACCAGAACAATATCTCGATTCTAAGACACGTCTGATACGCCGCTAGTGATTTCAGGTCGCCTGGTTTGTCTCCTTATATTTCTGGCTTGAACCACTGCCCAAATTCGCCAAAAAATCGACAGCGTCTTTGCACTGGCCATCCTCCTGCAGCTATCTGGTGATTCTTTCGGTGCATAGCTTAATAATTAGGACCCTATCCCCCGCATAGTGCGAAATCACTGCGAGGTGGAAGCACTGTCCCTCTAAAATTACCTACCTACCTACTAAAACTGACTTATAAGCATAATGTTCTGGGCTGTCCTCTTGCTGTAAAACACTTTTTGTTGACCAAATACCTCCACGAAGATTGTGCTGCTTCCCAGCACTCACCACCTTACCACAGCCACAAACATAATAGCTTATGCGTCCATGTATAGGTGACCCGTCCCCACACATTCCTGTGTGATATTGACTAAGATGCTGGCATTGCGTTAATAACACTCCACAAAATAACCCCAATCAACCAACATTTTCTGTGTTGACAAAACCCTCTATAGATATATATATAAATAAAAAAAACCTCTCTCTCTCTCTCTCTCTATATATATATAATGTATAACGCCTCTTGATACTTAAACGTGTTTCCTATCAGTGTATCTTGCCAAAGTATTTCATTCGTTAAACAAACATGTGGGACACACTAAGCAAGAGAGACTAATAGGTTCTGTCAAAAGAACTTCGCAAGCAGAAGCGGAAAACAGAGCGGATGAAGTCCAGAGGCAGACATTTCAGTCTTTTTAAACTGGAACAGGACTGGACGTTCATAAATTTTTACTTCACGTTCCGCAGCTGTGAGTGAAAATTTGAAGGAACACTTTTTTTTCCAAGCGAAATTGGTTGGTTAAATGGTTGGTTGGCTGGCTGGCTGGCTGGTTGGTTGATTGCATGGACCCTAGTTTGTTCGTTCGTTTGTTCATTCGTTGATTCGTCCGTTCATTGGTTGGTTGGTTGGTTGGTTGGTTGGTTGGTTGGTTGGTTGGTTGGTTGGTTGGTTGGTTG
>SMGT01002120.1:87874-117903 GCA_004794575.1 Lanistes nyassanus | reverse complement strand
CTTCGCAAGCAGAAGCGGAAAACAGAGCGGATGAAGTCCAGAGGCAGACATTTCAGTCTTTTTAAACTGGAACAGGACTGGACGTTCATAAATTTTTACTTCACGTTCCGCAGCCGTGAGTGAAAATTTGAAGGAACACTTTTTTCCCAAGCGAAATTGGTTGGTTAAATGGTTGCTTGGCTGGCTGGCTGGTTGGTTGGTTGATTGGATGGACCCTAGTTTGTTCGTTCGTTTGTTCATTCGTTGATTCGTCCGTTCATTGGTTGGTTGGTTGGTTCGTTGGTTCGTTCGTTCGTTCGTCGGTTGGTGGAGTTAGGAGAGTATGGGTAAGCCAGAAGAAATCCTTCAACAATATTCTTTATGAAAGTGCCACGCAAACATCAGATATTTGAGGAGAAAATTTCAGAACGTAGCGTGTAAAAGAGACATGAATGTGACTAACTCGAAACGTCACACTCCGTGTACACCTGAAAAATAACCCATGAATTACAAGCTTGCAACTTAAAATAGCGGCAGAGCAAACGCCGATTGATTAGCTCCAAAATTGCTTTGGTCCAGAAGCTGATTTACACTCACGGATCATGCGCCATTCAAGGAATTGCGAAAGAAAAGGATTAGGGTTAGCGAAAATAAATCGTCGCTACTGAAAACGTACACTTGACACAAAGAGGAAACAGGAAATCTTGGCATTTATCTCTTCTACAAGTATTTTCTCTTCGGATAAAACCATCGTCAGCTTTTTTTAAAAATGGGAGTGGGTGGGGAGTGGTAGTGGCAGTGATGTACGTGGAGAGGGAGGGGAGTGACTTGTTGATCTGGGAAGGCAGTTAGCAGAGTTCCGTGACGACCCCAGACATAAACAAACACAACCTGGTGTCATACGTTCGCTTTATTTTCGGAGAATCGTGACATTATGCAGAGGTATGAGGCAGGGATGCTTAATGTCTGTGTGAACAGGTCATAATGAAAGGAACACGAACGCTGGCTGAATCACGTTATCGTTTTCTTTCTCGCGCACTCACTCGAAAGAAAGAAAGAAAGAAAGAAAGAAAGAAAGAAAGAAAGAAAGAAAGAAAGAAAGAAAGAAAGAAAGAAAGAAAGAAAGAAAGAAAGAAAGAAAGATTTAAGACCACATCATTTAATTACATGCTCAATAAAAGGTATTAACAAGAAGACTAATTTGTGTACCTTCTATCCAGAACACCTGGCTTTCTGCCAACATGATCGTTTCCTCTAGATACACGTACAGAAAAACTCGCTGCCATTTATTATAAACGTCTCTCTCTCTCTCTAACCGTTACCTGCAACGCAAGCGAGAAAGGGGACGGAGGTACAGAACAGAGGTGGGAGGTAGGGTATGAGACAAAAGACAATCCTGCGCTGACAGCCGACTGATGACTCCTGTCACAGCGTGCGACACCTGTCGGCCCTTGCCATACCTGGAAACATCCTGCTCCCCGGCTTGTGTGCACCTGCGCTGTAGTCAAGAAGAGCGCTCTTTGAGTTCGAATCGAGGCTCTCGCACGCTCTTTTCGTCCTCGCAGTCCGACAACTTAACAGCGTGATGCAAAGGAGAGGGCTTGTCTGTGTTAACGATTTCATCATCGTGTGAATGTAATTAAGACGATCCTTTACAGCACATGGTGCCTTCTGTTACCACGGGCACCAGGAGGAATCTGTGATACACATCAACTGTAGCTATATAATTCCATTCTAGAGCTATATAACAGAAGTCTATAGTATACTTCCATTCTGTGTATATAATGGATGGTGCAGCTACGCAGAAAATCCTGCAGTATCATCACGAAGTTAAAAAAAAACCTATTCCGCATATCATCGCTATAGAAAATTTATTTTATCGATATCATGACTGCAACCTGGAAGAGAATGAACATACATATTTATTCACCCAATACAGCCACTGTACGTATAGCAGCAAAGATGAATTATATAGGTACAGACTGGATTTGCATGCATGGCGTGTCAGGCAACATTTCCCTTGCTGCTAGGCACCTTTGCTGTCAGTCTCAGTAGCTTGTTTCTGGTTTCAGAAGCGACTAAAGAGGCGATCAATGTGAAAACGTCTGTAATCATCTGCGAAATTTGAAAGACACACAAGTTTTCATAGTTCCTTCTCACAATCCTCTGGTCTGCCAGATCTGCCAGTGGTAGCAAATCTGACTCTTGATCTTATGCGCCGTTTACACGGCTCGACCAAGTCGTATGAAAGAAGGCACAAAGAACTTCATGCAACCGCATGCGATTTCTTTATTTCGATGAAGACATTTTCTCCAACCTACTTCGCGTGATTTTAACGAAGATGTGTGTCTGTTGGGAACATCAATCAAGTCAATGCTTTTTAAACAAAATACTTCTAATGTTTAGACTAGTTTATGTTGACTGCTTTCTAAAGACTTAGTACAACAGAGTTTTTATATGTGTGTACAACAGAGTTTATATATGTGTGTAAATGCTGCAATACAGACCACAGCACCGAGTCGGGCATGCGACCGTGTACAGACAGTACTTCTGACGTCAGCAGGTACGTGCCATCTCTTACTGCTCTCGTGATATCTCGCGATAGTTTGCTTACTTCGCAACTTCCTGAGGCCACCTGCTGTTTGGACACGGTGATAGACGCCGCCTACACAGTCCGGGTTCGTGTCTCAGCAAACGATCCCTTGTCTGTGACAGCTGTGCATCTGTCGCACGTCAGAACTGCAGCCGCGATGCACTCCCAGTCCCAGGCGGCAGATATACGCTGACATCACGAGTGACAACCATCTGCAGTAACATCTCTGTCAGTATACTTCAAAGTCTTCTCTACACGCTTCCAAAACTCCAATGCCGAAAGTGTTTATTGTTTAACACTCCCGGGAGCCGTTTTCTGAATTTCTGCATTAAGAGGAAGGGTTACGGATGAGGGGGTGGGGGTGCGAGTGTCTGGCCTGGGAACTCATAAACAAGACAGTTTCTTGAGTTTGAAGGCAAGGCGAGCAAATATATGTGAAATTAGCTATACTTATTGTATTAATATCTTGCCAGGTTTCCAGTTTGTAAAACTTGTATACCTGTTCTCTCTGTGTTAATATCTTGCCACACTTTTGTTTCTCAACGTGTCCAAAACTTTCTATTGCGCCTTGTGCGTTGGAGTTCTAGTCAATGCTGTCCTCAAAATTATTTTATCTTTCTTTCACTTTCATTGCTTAGTTTAAAAAAAAAAAAGGCTCGATAGGGGTCAGGGAAGAGGGGGAGGAGCTTGGGGAGTAGTCTCCCCTGGATGCAGTCGGACGTGTTTTACATACATGTTTATCGAGTTTTCCCGCCCAGGTTCATGGGACTCGAGGCACAGACGTAAACATTTCAGAAGCTCCTGTCCATCTGGGGAGAGCGGGGATGTCCTTCAGACTGGTTCCCCGATGACTTAGAGGGCAACTCGCCGTCTCGTAACCCGCCTTATCACGGCCAGGAACTTCGCAGAGGTCATTGACGGGTCATAAGTTACGGCCTTACATCGGGGTCATGCACTCGTTCACGTTTGTAAACTACACAGATACGCTCACGTGCGCGCTCTCCTTCTCTCTCACACAAGAGCACACACACACACACCTACACACTCAAACACACACACACACACACACGCACACAGACGATTGAAGCCCTACTCAGCAAAACCCTGCGTATCACTTGCACTGATAGTCCCAGCTAGGTCCCAGTGCTTACTTGACTGTGAGTGGCGCTGGTATCGCTCAGCCCTTGCTGACAAGAGACGATAACCCCTGACGGACCACAGCCGGCCGCTGACAGGAGTAATTCACTCTATAGCTCTCAGACTGACTGACCCCCAACTCGATCCATGTGCCTCAGCGGAGGGCTATGTGTCCGGGAGGATGGACTCCAGCGATAACCGCAGACGCAGACCATTTCCTTGCGGGTTAATCCGCCAACGGTCTGTGTACTATCTTGGCTTGCGCTGACAGTAATGTACAGAAATCGATGAGCTGATGCAGACTAACAAGCAGGTTTTTAATCCCTCCCTGAGAAATACCGCCCCCAGTCCCCCACCCCCGATTTTAATTGATGGTGTCAGCCACCGACAACCAAATGAAAACTTGCAGAGTGATAGCGGTGGCGGTGGTTTGAGCAGCGGTGGGTACCCCATCCCCTTCACACGCAAATCTCTATGAAAGAACATCACAAAGACAGGAACCTTTCTCTGGACGACACTAGTAAATACGAAACAAACTGTTGTTGTGTTCAGTTTGAGTATCGGCTCAACCTTCTGAGAACCTATTATTAGCTTGAATTTTGCGCGACTGTTGACTGCCAGCGAAGACCGTGCAGAGGCATTCGTCCACAGAAGTCACAGCACAGAAGCCCGATATAATGACAATAAGTGGAACTCAAACGGCAGTAAAAGTATCGGAGTCCAGGCTTCTGCATCAAAAAGAGACTTTAACATATTACAGTGGATCAAATCTCTGATCCTCGATTCATTGCAGTTCAATGCATTAAGCTCCTGCAGTGATTCTAACTACTGATGAAAGTTCAATTCTCCAGCCACATTTGGATTCGATATTTGCCGCGCAGACGTACAGTCATACAATGCAGTGATGACAAGCTGACCTCTAGGTCAGGGAACTGTTTCGCTGGACTTGGTCCAATCTGTCGTGGATGTCATTGCCTTTACAGAAGAAGGTGACCTACAAACTGATCTTGAATATTAAGAGTAGGAGCTAGAGAAGCCAGGTTCTGCACCGCGACTCGACAGCGTTTTCCCAGGGTCGATGGGTATTAAGGAACTGAGTATGATCTCACATTTGACCGATCTCGCTTTCTGAATTCGGAGATTCTACTTTCTGGTCGTGACTCTTTATGCTACACCCTGGACTGAAGGGATGCATTTAACAGCCGTTGTCACGCCCAGTCGATTATCAACTCCTTTCATCCTTAATTAACTGACACTCTTTGGTGCTTAATTGTTGATTTGATACAGTACTTTAAGGGCCTGCCAAAGGAGTGGGGAGAGAGTGAGAGGGGGAAATGTAGGTCAGAGTGGCTTCGTTTTGATGTGGACTGCTGCCAGCTATCCGCTCGAACACGAACCCTGATCAGCTTTCGAGGTGAGGTGGACCGAAGGTGTGTACATGGTACGAGCATAGACATCATTTAAAAGTACAACAGGTGTTCCACTGGTCCAAAGGCCGGGCGTTGAGACGTCACGTACGCTGGTTGTTAGGCCGCGCGACACGTGCGGGGAGTCAGGTGGAAGCAGCCACAGCATCAACAGGATGAGTTGAGGTCAGCGAATCGGACCAGCAGATCGACCAGTAGTCCTCTAGTCTAGGGAACGTGCGACCTGTGGGACAGGCCGTGTCTTGAAATACGATGTCTGTGATTCTGAATGTACATCTTTGTAGCGGAAAATGTTACTAGGACTCAAACTGTTCTTCATATACGGCTCAAATGAATTGAAAGACCAGTGCCAACTGCACGCGTTACGTGATGCCAAAACTCAGGTTGCAGGCACTATGATGTATACCTGTGATGCATACCTGTGATGTATACCTGCTGTGATTGTCGTATACGTGGGATCTGTCTTTCGTGGCAGGGAATCTTGTTGCTTTAAAAAGACCAGTAATGTTTTGTGGGTGGTTACATTGATGAACTAAGTAGCTTTCAGCTTATTGTGGCATCACGTTAGCGCGTGCATTTTGCACCGCTCTTTTAATTCTTTTTCAGCAGTATATATATATATATGTTTGGGCGCGCGTGTGTATGTGTGTGTGGTTACGCTCGCGTGTGCTCGTGCACTTGAAGGAACATTCTCTAAAGTTACTGGATAAATGAGTGCGGGCGTTTGTCAGCAAGCCCTTGCGTGTTTACTTATGCCTTGGCCTGCCTATTTGGGGCTGCGTGCGCCCCAGCAAGGCTTCCTGTCATCCGTAGGAACTGAGATGCGCGTGTGGATGTGACCGAGCGAAGGGAGGCTGACGACAGACTGACCAGCCTCCCGCAAAATAAAGCAGTAAAAAAAAAAGGTGGTTTGTGAATTTGCTGTTGCCCACGAGTCCACTGTGCATGTCTCTGTGGCATTCATAGAGCGTGACTCATAAGACTGCCATGCATGCGAGTGTCCTTACGTCAGTAGATAAAAAAAGGAGGAAAGCTATGACGCTTTTAAAATATGGAAACCTCTTATCGCCTGTCTATAGTCAAGCACGCCCAGAAATCTATTAGATCAAGTAAGTATCCATGAATTTCGCGCCCGATCAACTGTGCCTTTCTGCGTGGACGGATAATATACCGTTTCTCAGGGCGCAGACTTGAAGCCCTGCTGTGAAAACTTACAGATGCAATGAAAATCCTTTCCGAGAAAGCTTTTTTGGGGAGGGAAAATACTTTCCGCAGAAAAGGCTTCATTTGTTCACTTCTCTTACAAAAACTGACGTGTTTTCATTTCTTCCCAAGCCTTATCATTAATGTCACTCCTTAGGCAGCTTAAAAAAATAATATGCATTTGTTTTATTCGGAAATCTATGACATAATGTAAAAACTCTACCAGTGTCTTTCAATCCGATTGAAAGAATCTGTTACATTACGTGTCATAGAGAAGACCACAAGTACTGTTGTTTGCAGTTCAGTTCTTCTATTGTACAGACTCTGGGCAGTCATCTCTATATCCATCCCCTGCACCGGGACTCCGGCCAGTCCATCGTCCGAAAAACCAGAAGCCAAAAAAGACCCCCTCCCTCTCCCTGTTCGTGCCAGCCTCTTTATACTCCCTAAACTAAGAACTAAGGGTCAGGTTCCCATGGGCAGCTGGGCCCTCCTGACTGCTACAGTTTGGGTTATGTTGTCAATGTACTTGTGTGACTGAGTGCGAGTAGCTCAAAATAGTGTGTCTGGCCTGTCATGCATATCCACACTAGGCAGTCTGTTTGAGTGTATTGCAGGTCCATTCCCAGCCCTGTCAAATATAGAATGTGCTATACTTATGTGTCCTGCGTCTATTCCCTAAATAGCGCTTATTACGCATATTGTTATAAAGCGCACAATATTCATAATCGAAGACCCCTCACCTTATGACTGTTATGTGGACTCGCCAGCAGGGGGTTCAGTTCCCAACTTCCAGCTTGCGCTTCACGATACCTAATCCATTACTGCACAGGAAATGCTGATCAAACGGCACCCATTATATAACCATTTCAAAAGAAGGTCACACATTTTTTGATGATGGAGAATTGAATTTATCGCCCAGTCTCCTTGTAATGCACGGCATCCTTTAGGACACTTGCTGAGAATCGCTCAGCCTAGTTGCTAGCTCAGCCAGGATGGTACATTATGCATGGGCAGGGAGGGGTGCGCGCCAAACTTGTACGTTTTCTGCCCCCGTCGGTCAAAATCAAGCCCGAGTGCACTTTACGATGGACCTTTCGTCTGTCCATTGCCTTGTATTCCCCCCCCCCCCCCACACACACACCATCTTCAACCTGTTCTCCATCTCCCACTTTAGCTCTTGCAACACAGCCCAGCGCAGTTGAAATCCTAACCACGTCTTAAAGCGACATGATAGCTTCTTCCACCCCACCTCCCCTCCCACGCATATAATGTTCACGCATCGCAGATGAGATGAGCCCGTCTCCCACGATTATCATATGCGCGGTCACAGCTGCCGTCATGCAGGTGGACTCCAAGACCCCACAACATCAAAACAGGTAAATACACACTTAGACTCTGAAGTTACCTGCGCGACATTAAGACTCTGACTTAAGTTACCTGCGCTGAGGTGTCAGAGGGGTCGGCAAGAACGAGACGCTGGTTTATTTTCACTGACCTCACCCACACAGAGCCCTAACGCCAACTCGTTTATCCCTCGTTCTGGGTCTCACCAAAACGGTGTGCGGGGTGAGGAAGGAGACAGGAATTGCGTGGTTTAGGATCCCGTGTCTGGTACAGGGAGCGAAATTCTTTTTTCCAATTTTGTTCTGCCCCAGCCCGGACACGCATGCGCAGGTCACCTTTCATCCCGTTTAGTGCAAAGACATGGTGATGGCTAAATGAAGGAAGTGTCCTGTCGTGTCGTGACGTCACTAAAATTGCGGACTGCTGTAAAGTAGCGGACGACGAGGGATCAGCTCCATATAGAATAAGAATATGTTGCCGTCGTTGCGGCTAGCCGTGTGGTCAAAGTGTTGGGCTTAACCACCGAAAAAACGGTGGTTGGATTGGCCCATTTCCATTTTCCCTGTTAATTTGAAAAATTTTTTTAGTTTGTTCGGCGTGGGGGTGGGGTGGGGGTAGGAAAGGTGTAGGGATGGGTTGGGTCGGGTAGTGTTAGGGTTAGAGTGTAGGTGCCAACTTATTGTTTCTATTGCAAACAAGTCGCCACCGCTGGTGACGTCACACACTACACGAAACATCGTCGATATAGAAATCCCCGCAAAGACAGAGGCTTGAACTTATACATGAAGACATGCAAACTTAATACTATACCCTAACTCAACCCCTACCTACCCCCCCCCCTCCAAAAAAATTGTAAGCCAATATGGGTTTCGAACCTGCGACATAACTGTGAAACCCAATTTCTTTACCAACTCATGAATCACCACGGATTGGCCTCTTCACTGTAACCATAAGAAGTCAGGCTGTGTAGAGGTAATGGCTTGACCTACAATTATCTATTGTTGGCGTTAACAACCGGCATGCACATGTGCAGAGCATTAGGTACGCTGCGCATGCGCACCCGGGCTGGGGCAGAAATTATTTGGGGAAACAATTCGCGCACGGGCAATCTTTTCACCAACCTAGATTAGGAGACATAGACTCCCAGTCAATGTACATAAATACATCATACGTCATGGTTCAGCCAAGCAGAATCCAAAAGTCATGATGTTGCAGAAAGTTTCCAAGGAACTATCGGCAATAGGCTAAATATGTACAAAATGTAATAGTACTGTACTGGTACCACTCATACTGCTACTTAAGAGTACTACACAGTATGACCGTCCGTTATGTTCTCCTGTTGCCTCCCCCTTCCTATTCCCTCCACCCCCTCGCCACCACCAGTCATAGCTCTATTCTATTCCCTCCTCCCATCGTTGTTGATATGATGTTAGTCAACAACAATCCCTCTCTCTTTGTTCCATTTTGCACACTTTCAATGGATGGTTTTTTTTAAAGATTTTTTTCTGGTCAGTGATATTGTATGGCGTTCGGAGCTTCCAATGAACAAAAAGGCGGGCTTTAAATCAAATGTTATCTCCTTTTTTTCAATCTGCGAAATGGGTTTTCACTTTGTACAACTCAAGCGGAATGTTTATACTTTCCATTTAGATTTCTATATTGAAACATTCCCAAGAAACATATCTTTATGTCCACGACTACCTTTTAACAATATTTTGTTTGGCCTTGTTTTGTTTTGTTTGACAATATAACCCTCGTACCGCTCTGTCTTTGCAGCTTGCGTCTTAATTCCACAGATGGATCCCTGATCTCGCCTGTCTCGTCTGTAGGCATCGCACGCAAGAGACAGCTGTCCAGGGAGTCGTCTACCTGACGCATCCCGACATCTGCTCGGCGATTTGAAGCGGACGAAAAAACAGACCTGCCGTACGGCGCGGGCTTACAAGACAGCCTGCTCCTGATTACTCAGGATCAAAAGCTCGCTTTCTGCGCCTGTCAGCACTTTTCATCAATGCATCTGTGCATCCCGGTGCAAAACACCCGCGTGCATGTGCAGCCTTAAAGTTCCGCTCCACTACTTTTACACCCCCACCTGCCCTTCCGATCCCTAATCTTTTTTCTGCGGTCTTACTGCGATTCGCAGCCACTGTCGGGCTAAAGGGGGGGGGGTGTGCATAAACCAGTCCATCAGCTTTACTGAACCGGGTCGCAAAAGGAGTTTTGAGAACGGAATGCCCATAATGCTTTTTTTTTTGACAATCCCGTGACACTGGCAGATCGTGAAGAGCAGGTTACGTGACACCACCTACACCTCCCCCAATGTTTTTTCTCTTTCGATCCCCCCTAAACACCGGCAATGCAAGTGGCTTACAGTTTAAGTGTGAATACGTGGTTTTCTTCCTGTCCTCGAGATAACGTGCACCATGTTCTTGTCAGACGGCAAATGTACGTACATGAGTAAAGTAATCCTGCGGTTTTTCAGATGGGCTATCGACCCACAGCAAGCCAGGCCTAGTGTTGCAAATTGATGTAATCAGTCATTTGACCTTAGCATTCGCCCAGTGCAGTCGTGTTAGTCACCGTATTTTCTGGGGTTCTGAAGCCGCTGCAATCCAGCGCGTTAGAGAAACAAAAGTCATGTAATGAAGTTTTTTGAGCGGATTTGCTTCTGTCTGGCATACAGAAGCTCCTCTTTATCCCCTCATATATCCCCCAGAATGGGAAGTTTCATGGCGCCTGGCGCCATCACAAGAACAGATGACGCGATGTAGGGACACTGCGCGGTTTTTGGCGCCTAGCGTCTGATTTAACACCGAATATAATCAAGGCCTTTCAAAGCACGAGATACACAGGCTCACGCGCGCTTATCTTGTTATGTGTTTCACGTCGCACAGTCCGCTGCTCGGCCAGGAGTCTTGTAAACAGGCGGAAAGTATGTTTCCTGTTGGTACGCTCAACATACTGGTTTGGGGAGTCAGCTGCAGGTTTCCGCGCCAAGTGGTGCCTCTTTAAAAAAAAATTCCGAAGAAGACCTTGCGATAAAAATAAATCAGCTTTTAATCTCCTGCATTTGTCAGAGACGCTGGCAACAAGGAAGAACCGTGTCGCCAGTTGATGGTGCACCAGACAGCTCCGTTCGCGTCTGTAAACTATAAAAATGTCCGAGTATTTTCAGCCAAATCTGTCTGAGATCACACGATTACAATACAAAAATAGCTTGTGCTTAAAACTTCCGTTTCTTGTTTTTCTTCCATTATCTTTATTTCTAATGCCTGACTTTATAGGGATCCACAACTTATATAATTATGGGCAGCACTTTCTCTTACGGTCCCACCACACCTCCCTGGCCACCTCTACACATACTTTCCGTCCTTGTTTAATTTCCTTTTGTTGTTTTGGTTTCTATGCTGTGGCCAAATATGAACGATTTTCCTTCGTTAGAGCAAGGTCTAGACGAGGAAAATCCCAAGCGGTTTTCCTACTCTGTGACTCATTTAATAAAAACTGTTCGTTTTCATTTTTTCACCACTTCCCCGTCCTCGTTCCTCCCCACAGCATCTCTTGCCACTTGTTTGCTCAAAGTTTGTAAGCTTGTCCCCATTACGAACTGTACTTTGCATGCAAAAGACAATTATTAAGGTGTTCGCATGACTCGCTGACGCCGCTTATCACGCCTTTGTCTGCTGTTCTGGTGTCCACCCAGGCCTGCTGGAAAGCAGATTGCCGTGGGCGTGTGCTGACGTCATGTTACGAGTACAACAATGAAAACTTTCCTGTAACAATTAGCGCGACTAATCAGAATCACGCGAGTCCTAGGCGGAGTACGGATTGAAGTCTAGCTCAATCCTTGCATTTTGTTTTCCGAGCGATGCCCCGTGCTGGGGTGAAACGGGACCACCAGTCTCTCTGACCTAGCTCTCAGCTCTGTAATCACGTGACCAGACAATGCCAACTTGGGACGGGAAAGATGACGCATGCGACAAACAACACGTGACAGCTGCTACAACTCCCGAACTACGACTTCGGATTTTAAAAAAAAATTAGGCAAGGCGAACAGAGCTAGAGAGCGGCTTGTTTGCTGGTCTCTTTTCGGCGTTTCTTTGGTTAGAAGTTTGCCTACTTCAAGCTCCACGCTGGATGCGTTTTACACACGAACACCACATTTAAGCGGGTTCACCCACGCCAGCGCATGAACACGCACGCCCGCGCACATACAAACACAGTGAAAGGAAAGCCAGCGACAGGGAGTGGAAAAAATCGCTCCTTTGACAGCTAACAAAACACTTCCTCCTCCCCAAAACAAAACGCAGAAACTTTCAAGTCAAATGAACATACAGATTTTTTTATTCAGCTCATGAATGATATACACAATGCGAATGGACGCAATGACATAAATAATCAAGAGTATCACATACCTCGCCTTTAAATTGTTACTATAAAATATATTGGCTGAAAGGCATCAGTTAGTCGGGAACAAGTCAAGAGGCGTAATGATGGGATCGAATCCACGCACGATATTCCAATTTTTCTGTGAACGTTGAGCCATGAAAAAAAAAATTTAAAATCTTCCCTAATGCGACGCATGCGTCGTGATATTTACAATACGTCATCTTTACACGCGACTGTGGTTAGCTGAGTGTCGACAGCAACAGCCGGCACTACCGGAGAACGTCGTGTTCCGTACTCCAGTGGACATCCGGCTGGTTCTGCTAGTGGTACAAACAGCTGCAGAGAAGTAGGCACATTCAGCGCGAGAAGAAACGCGCGAATGGCCGAAAGAGAAGCCATGGGATAGAGAAGAAAGTTCTTTCCATCAATCTGCATTTGATACACACTCGATCCGTACTCGGCGAAGGAATGCGGAAAGTAAGAACGAGGGGTTACAGTGAAGCCGCATGCAAAAAGGCATGCTCGCGGTTATAAATTATGGAAAGGGGGAAATGAATTTGCTGACCAGCCTGTTGGTTAGTGTTCGCTCACGCGCACATATTCATCTTCTTCAAGGTTGCCGTGTGGATGACTGTCAACCCCTCCAATAAATGTCTGTCATATTAAACATGCGACAAGGAGACGGAGTGGGAAGGCTGGGTAGGGAAGGGATTTCGTGCGACCAAAACGAGTTCTGGAAGCAGTTGATTTATCAGGTCAGAGGTTCAGAACACTGCTTCTTTACACGCGCCTGCGTTTAGAGTGATGGCCCCTGGCTGCACGTACTTAACGCTCGCACCTCCTGACAGCTAGATGTCTGACCGAGGGGGGGAATTCGCTGTCGCGAGAATCGTGAATGATGCTAGAAACTGACGCCATGACTCCAATGGGTGAGCTCGGGAGCTCCGACGTCACCACCTAGCACTGCTTGCGTTCCTCGCGTTGGTGAAGCTCGCCTCCACTAATCGGCTGACGACGTTTTGCTGCTCACAGAACCAGCGTTCGTTCGCCGATTGGGGTGCAGCAAGAACAGTGGAAGATGTTCGTTAGAGGACGAACTGACAGCGACATAATGCCGTAGTGAGCACCTGCTCGCTGCACGTCTGTGTTCGGCCCATCAGACGCCCGGCGGGAGATTTACCTGCAGCTCTGCCGAAAAGGAGCGTTTCAGCTCAAGCTGTTCTCGCCGGTAGATTTAAACAGAGGAGGAGGGGGATGGGTGGAAGGGAGGCGTGCGCGTGCGCGTGCTGGCCTGTCTAATTATAGCAAGTCTTGCATTTTCGTAATGGGACAGATGAGCCTCGCGCTAGAAATACTAAGAGGTTCATTTATCTCCTCGCTAGCCAGGAGCAAAAAAGCGCGCGAAATATCGCAAAGAGCAAGCTCTATACGGCCTAAAGAACCTTCTTAACCGATTAGAACAAACGTAAGTCCAGCTAATGAGGGCTCTTGGCTCAGGTCTACAAAGGCTTAACAGTGAAGAATGTTGGAGGCAATCGAGGTGGGGTTTCCTGACGACAGCTTACGCTAATATCAGGGTTGTTGTACCCAGGTGGAAGGCGGGATGGTGGTGGCGGGTTGGGGGGAAGGGACGTGAGTTGAGACCGACAGCACAGCGATTGAACCACCGCGTCTGTCACAACCTTGAACTGACGGCTGCATGTCTGGCACTGCCTCTCTTAGCCATGACCTTTTTGGTCACGCGCCGTTATCTTAAAAGATGCAGCTCCTGTTTGACAGAATGAGTGCACTGTCCATGAGAAAAAAATATGGCCGCTGCTTGGTGGGTAGCATTTGTCTGCTGAAGCAGAAAGATATCCTTCAAAGAGCTATCACTGCGTGGAGGCGTGGAGGAAAAAAAGTGGAACTTTCCATCGCCACTCCTTCACATCCCTTTGGTCACACCCATCTATGTTTACACCAAGCGTAAAAGCGCGGGTTTGTTTCACGGTGCAATGACGAGTACACTACAAATGGGAGCTGGTTTTCTATTTTTTTTTCAAAGCGAGACTACCAGTCTGTCACATAGGTTATTTCACGCGGCCACCCAAGCTCACAGACGGAACAAAACCCGTGGTTGATGTCAATCAGCAACCCCCGACCCCTGTCTTCCGGCTGGGCATGCACGCGACAAGTTTAACACAAAATTTGGGCACTGCCTTAATGCTCTCAGATGTCACAGCTGGTAGGCAACCCTGGGCTTCTGACCCTTCTGGGGACTCGAAATAAATTGCTGGGTCAAGTTCCAGCTGCTCCAGTCTTTGCTGTGACCAGCTGTGACCTGCTGTGACTTTGTTGTGACCTACAGAACTAATCACACTCCTCTACCAGACAAGAAATCCCATGCGTTGGAAGAATGTTTCTGGAAGCACACTCTTTTCTTGGAGCAAGCAAACACGACTTTTTTTAACTACGTCGCGTCGACTCTCCTACTGGGAGGCTGCCTATCGTGACAGCTCCGTTTGGAGCCATCCTCACCGGGTCGATAGTTGAGTGTATCACATGGACGTGACTGCCAGTCGTGGTCCTTATTTCTGCCCTATACGAAGTTAAGCTTTAACCACGTTCCCTACAATGCCTATGAAGAGACGGATTGTGAAGTGAAAAGATGTATCGTCAATCAGGAAGAAGTAGCCTCAACTAGTGGGCACAAATACTAATCGCTGTACATACTACGCCATGACGACACTGCCTGGATGGTACAGCAGCATCGACTGACGACATCAAAAACCTATCGCCAGGCAGACTAGACACAAAGCTAGGTTTAGCATGGGGCATTTTCCTCTTCGCAGTTAACGAACAATTTAAAACTTTTCATGTAAAATAAAAATCTGGAAAACAATCAAAGTATTTCCATCTCTGGCGTCCCTCCCATTACGAAGCCTAGCAGCTGCATTTGGATTTTTTCCACGAGCCCCCCCCCCCACCTTTAATTGGACAACCTTTGCTGACGCTTGTCTCCTCCCCGACTCACATTCACATCCCCAACGCTCCCACCCAGTTTCAGTTTTGTTTCCATGGAAACCATGACTATACATTGTTCACAACATCAAACACAACAATATTCTTCAGCTCTCGCTGCTGACGTGAGCGCGGATGTCCTAGTCTGACAAAATGTCAAAATTTTAAGCGCGGCCTTTGAGAACAGGTTACTGCCTAAAAACATGGGCTCGGCTGACTCGACATACGAACACTTTCAAAAGGCACAGGGGCGCTTACCCATACACAAAGGCAGGCAGGCAGGGTTGCTGATAAAGATTTTTTTCCCAAAGGAGTGAAGGCTGAGAAGCAAATATTGCAGGAAACAAAGCACGAGGCGGGCCTTAGTATGAGATCTTCTTTTGAACAACAGATTCTCCGAAAGACAAAACAAAATTTTAATTTGAAAACGGCATGTTCCGAATCACAAGCTACCCCTCATGTGTCGCCTGCAGCTGGGCATGGCCCTTGCATGCTGTGTAACCCAAGCGAAACTTTCAGCAGCAATTCACTCCGTGACTCATTCATCTCACGAAGCGAGGATTGCAGTCGGGTGTGGCGCCCAAAACAGCCTTCCGCAATATTTTTCTTTGTCCATTTTGGTATTTACATTTTTTTTCACCATAAAAAGTGACGGATTCATTTTAGACCAACATTTACTTAATAAACTCAATGTCCTGAAGGGAAAAACGAAACGGTTGAAGGTTTTCTTGGAGGGGTTGCCCGTGAGGTCGGTTGGCGGTGCTGTCCCAGTCCTGCTTTTATTTTTTCCAGTTGAGTTTGTGCACGAAACGATCAACTCATGGATAGCAGTTCACGCAAATGCAGTTTCTTCAATCAAACCCACTCTGCAAGTCAGATCATCCCAGCGGAAGAGGGCCAAGGGAAAACTGGTTTAAAGGCAAGTGACGGCACTCCTCTCAGTGATTTACTAATTTATCGCGGGCGGGTCAAGCCATGTTAGGGCCATCCTGTCGTCTAGTTCGTTGTATAATTTAAGATTGAAAAGCCTTGCCCTTAAATTGTTGCATACTACATATATATATATGTGTGTATGGGTAGTGTTGAAGTAAATCCTGAAGTGCATCTGGTGGTAAGAGAAACAAGCGTTTGGACAGAAGTTCTGCACTGCAAAGTCTATAAACTGGGTTCTGTTTGGTTTCAGGTAAGCTATTAACTGGTTAGTGTTGCATTAACTACCATGAATTGAAACGTCAAGTTTTTTCTATAGCGGCGCATTTTCAAAAAAAACAAAAACAAAAACAAAAAACCACGAAGGCAATCTCTCTTATAAACCACGCGGACGACTCATAACGTTTGTGTTATTAATAGCACGAGGATCCAGGATCCGAGATCTTACCATAGTCAGAAAGGAACAAAAAACAAGGGAAGCGACATAGTGTAAAACAAATCAAAATCCGTCATGTGCCATGATTTTTCCCTTAGAAACAAACACATCCACCTTCCTTTATGAGCATTAAACTCAACGTCAACATTGTCAAGTCAGCAAAATGCAAACCAGCGTCTTGTAGACCATGACGAAAAAACGTACATCGATCTTCTTTAAGAAATGATTTTTCAAACAACGAATCAAGCAATGTCTCTTGTGACTTCCATGATTAGAAAGTTTTGAAGAAACGTAAGTTGATTAAAAGACTAAACAGATGCATCACCAAATGTTCAATCGCCGAGAACCAGCCTGTATCGTGACACTTCTCTGGAATGAAAAAAGTCTGAAAGTGTTTGGGTGAAATTATTGCTCCATCGGAGTCATTCAGATACCTGGCTGAAATGAGAAATATGGGGTGGGGGGTGGTGGAAAGGGGGATGAAAGTCTATATCGATGCACGTTCGCCACCTGTGGCTTCAAACGCATTCCCACCGCCGTAATGACATCATGATTCTCTTGTCAGACCATTTCTGCGAGTGAGCGAGGCCACAATCTGCGGAAGTGTGAACTTCCTATAGCGTAAGCGGTCTTGAAGAAACTTTCGGAAACGCTTACCTATGACTCAGCACTGCCATTTCAGGTCGACAGCAGCTGTAATTACGGTCTTTCCAACTCTCAGGCGCGCCAGTGCAGGCAACCCGCCGACGGCTGCAGAACTAGCTACAATCTGGTGTTTGGACTGTAGATGTAGCCTTTTGGTACAACCGGCTCTCCTACTTCGTTCAAAACATGAGTATGCGTAGCGCATTACATATGGCTGCCCTAGCAGCTCGATCAGCCGTGATACAATACAGCCGGGCTACTGCATTAAGACTGGCCTCCATAAATTTGCAAGTGTGGAGTTTAGATTTTGCAACGTTGCAGAAAGTATCATACACGTTTGGTTCGACTCGTGTGGACACTTTTCCTGTGCACGTCACAGAAAATGGCGCCACACGACGCAATGACATAATGAAGACGTCACGTAGTGCACCAACAATCACATGAGTGTTGCCTTGTTGACAACACCTTAACGTCAACGTCCAGCATTTGTGTGCACACACACAGTAGAGCTGCTGTGCAAACAAAAGCAATTTTCCGAACCAAGCAAAAGTCGTTAAAACGTCTAGCACCTGCCTCCCGTGTCTAAATGCTAACAGTACCGTCAGAATAAGAGCTACCAAATCGTAACATAAGCGAATACCTTTCTTCAGTTCTTTAGTTTTTGTGGAGGGAGGAATGATTGGTGGGTACTGAGGAAGGACCTGAAGTGACATGTCAAGTACTTTTCGAGCATGCGTGTGGTTGTGTAAAAATATGGCGGCCAAATACAGCCAACTACAGCAGTACTTCGACAAGCGCTGCGAAAGACAGTACTTCGTCCATGATATAGACTGAAATCTTGACATTTACTTATAGTCAGTGATGGAGGAATAAAGAGAAAAAAAAACCAAACCTGCCTGAATATAATGGAATCAAAAAATAAAACTTCGCTAAAAAGGCTTACAGATATCGTACAAAATAATTACTGACAAATTCACAACCTTTGAATGAGCGTCTATCAACTGTGGAACCTTTCCCTCTAACTAAAAAAGTCAACTGTTTGAACTCGACACAGGACTTAACCTTCATCAGTTAAATCAGCACTGTTGCTTTTTTCTTTTTCTTTGAAAGAAGTTGGGGGTGGGGTCATTCTTTTGAATGAGATCAGACAAGACTACTTGTGTCCGACGACAATCTTGAATGGTTCATCCACAAAGTTCTCTTTACTTCACCGACACGTTTTTCCTGGACGCCGCCGACTCAACAGCTTACTGGAATTTATGTGCGGCCATCTAGACTAACAAGGCCGGTCACCGGCGAAATCGGTTCTGTCCAATTCTGGCGCCACCAGTGCGCGTTTCTTTCCAAGCTGCAGTTCAGATCAACAGACTCTGTACGGACACCGTTTCTTTCTCGTCCAAATTACCTTGGACCGTTGAGTAGAAACACTGGTGCTTACAGTCCACTGTGCATTTCTAGGCAGAGACTTGACCACTGACAAGTTACGCCGAGTTCCTTCTGCTAAGCACAATGGTAAGTCACCAGTTTTGCATATTTACATAATTTATGTAAAAATACGCCTCTTGTATGTACCCACTACATACCTGTCGACATACTTGTTGCAACGTCTGTGGAGTGAAATTCCGGCCTTCACGTTTCTGTTCATTTGGTCAATTAGAATGCGACAAGAGATCGTTTAAAATGGCGAAAGTTCTCAGACGACCTGCCGTCTTTGACACGGCACGCGAGGAGTACCACTAGAACGTCTGCGGTGGCCCGGGGCGCGCGCTCCTTCATAGAGCCGACGCCTGCGTGATGACCAGCTTCAGCTCGTGCGCCGCGTGCGAGACGTCCACCACGCGATCCACCATCTCCTGCACGGCCGGCACGGACGGGTACTGCAGCGCCGCCACCTTCGTGGCCTGCACGGAGATCTTCAGACACTCGCACATGTGGTTGGCGCAGTGCATGACCTTGTTGCGCACCTCCCCGTTGACCAGGCTGCGGTGCAGGGCGTCGCTGATGTACACGAGCTTGTGCGCCGTCACGATGACGAACTTGCTGTTGGAGATGAACACCTTGGGCGGCTCGTTGTTCTCGATGCACGTGAAGAAGGCGTCGATGGCGTTGGTGAGGAGGGTGGAGTGGGTCTCCAGCTGCCCGGAGTAATACACCAGCACCTGCTTGTCGCTTGGGTCAAGCACCGTGTGACCAAAGTCTCCCCCTGCTCCCCTACCCTCTCCGCTAACGCACCGCGGCAGCTGGACGGCTGTGCTGGGGGGCAAAGTGAAGCCATTCAGGTTGACGGGAGTCTTCAACTCTTGCTCGTCTGCCTCGCCGTCCGTGAGATCCGCTCCGCTGCTCTGTACGTTCCTGCTACCTGCCTTGCTGTCCATCGTGGCACTTTCTTTTGTGGGCACCAGATCCACATCACCTAGCTTGCCCACACCAGCACTGTCTGACACCATCTTCAAGTGCTCCAGCGGCAAAGTTTTCTGACCATCTTTGGGAGACTGCGTGTGACTATTTTGGTCAGGCAGAATTTTCTTAGTTTCCACTGACATCATGATCTGACGGGCGTCGGGCTGCGTCTGTTCTGACGTCTTCTGCTTCTGCTGCAGATCTCGACTTTGCTGCTGTGCAACCACGTCGCGGGCCTCTAGCTGCACGTAGTCATATTCTTGCAGCAAGTCTGTGTAATCGCGATCATCCAAGCTGCTGTCGGCGACCCGCGACTGTTGGCCTTTGTAGGCGATGTCGTTCAGGTTATCTAAGGCACCAACCAGATCCCGGTCCTGTAACTTCGGCTGTTGGTGTGGATGTGGTGTGGGTGGCAGCGATCTTTCGAGCGTTGGTGGTGCAGGAAGAGGGCGCTGTTGTAATGTCCTCGCCTTAAATGTGATGCTACCACCACCACCACCTCCTCCTCCACCACCACCCCCAACGCCATTCCCTGAACCAGCAATCTGTTTTGGGAGGCTCTCTGGTTTGGGACCAATAGGTGGTTTGCTCGCGACATGTAGGTCAGCAGCATTTGCAAAATTAGCTACGCTCCTCTGCGCAGCCAAGTCGGAAGAGCGCTTGAAGAGGAGAGAGCTGTTGCCCTGGATGACAGATCCAAGTTTCTTCACGTCGGGAACGAGATCCTTGGCGAGACTGATGATAGCACCCAGGTCATCCGACGCCCCTTGTTCCAACGGTTCAACCAGTAGGTTCACCTGCCACTTCATCTCCTCCAGCGCGCGCAGGGCATTGGAAAAGCTCTGCTTCTGTTGCTGAAGAGGAGTCACGTGGCGTGCCAGACGGCTGACAAGCTTCTTGTCGCTCAGTCGAGCCGAGTTGGCCAGTGTGCCTTGGGCAAAATCCACGAACTCCCCCAGGGCTTTGTTTAGGTCCACGCAAGAGACTTTGATGTCATAGATGCGCTTTGGCAGCGAGTCCTTGCTCCGCCAGGTGGAGGACACGAAGGCCAGCAAACGTGAGGACGTGCGCGTGACCTCCTGCTGCAGTTTGACCAGAAGCTCCAGGGCCGAGTCCAGGTCCAGCAGTAGCTCCTCGTACAGACCCTCTGTCCCCGTGTTGTAGTCTGCACCAGAGTTCCGCGAGTCCACGCTGCACGAGGACAGCCGCACACTGTCGTCTGAGGAGTCCGAACGGGCTGAGATGACCGAGTCGCGTGTGACTTGTGGGGGAATGTCATAGACGGCCGAGGGGTCATGGTTCACGGCCATTGAGGAGCCGAAGGCTGGCACACCGGAAGACTTGAGGCTGAGCTTGGGAGCGTTGCTGCGTGGCGAGTCGTACAGCTCATCCAGCGCGTGCTCGAGGCTGCGGCTGCGTTTCATGTCCGGCTGTGGAATTCGCTCAGTTAACTGCGGCAAGTCTGGTAGGTGCGAGGCGCTGCTGGCCAGGTGGTGGCTACCAGGGGGCTGTGGCGAGGTCTCGCGAGCCCGTGCATGGCCAGATGCGTCGTACAACCCGAGCCCAGAGTCCATGGATAGCTGCTTCAGGGCGCGCGCCTCCCGCGGCGGCAGGTCGTAGGCATCATGCAGCGAGGAGTCCAGGCTGGAGCGAGCTGAGTCCGGCAGGCTGGCTGATGCTGCAGACAGTCGGAGTGACGAGGTCAGCTGTGACGAGCTGCCGGACAGACACGACTCATTGGATGCAGTGGACAGAAGGCTGGCCCGGCTGCCAGTTCCGGTTGAGTCACGTGACAGCCGCCGAGAGGAAGGCGAATCATAATTGGTCTCGGTCGGAAGTTCCAGGGTTTTGCTGGACGTGGGCACGTCATAGGTCGGGTTGTCGTCCGACAAGATCCGCTCCAGCGACGCTCTCTTGCTGCCAGGGGGCGTCTCGTAGTGCCTCTCCGCTATTCCCACTCCTCCTCCTCCGCCACACTCCGCCGACGACCGCTTGCTGCTGGGGGGTGTGTTCAGGAACATGTCCCCGGAAAACCGCTGGGAGGCGTTGCTGTCCAGAGATGCTCTCTGACTGCTGGGAGGAGTCCGCTCGCAAGACGGTCGTTTGCTGGATGGCGGGGTGTCGTACAACGAGCCTCCCAGGTTAGCGGGGCGGTTGCTCGGCGTGTCGTACAGGTCTGAACCCCGGGGTTCGGGGGAGGCCTCTTTGCTGGAGGGAAAATACCGGGAGGGTGGCACGTCGTAGTCCTCCATGGAGCGGTTGGGCTGCTTGTACAGGTAGATATCCCCTTTCTTCAACGGCGTCACGACCTGCAGAAAAGAGGAAAGAAAAACGGGTTACCATTTCGTTTTTGACGTTAAAAGACTGAGCTGCAAGTGACAAATAAACAAACACCAACTCTAGAAAAAAAACAGCAGGTATGCTTTGTTATTCGCATTTTCTTCTCAAAAGTATTCTCGCGCTACATGCAGCTTAGCACAGAAGATATAAAACCCACTCTGCTACATTCTTTAATATAGGTGAGGGTAAGTGTGGATGCGCTCTTTTGGGGAAGGATGACATACGTGCTTGAGTAAAACAAAGTCTATGTACAGACACGGTAGATGAGTGTTCGCTAGTCTAATCGCCTTAGTACGGCACTTTAAACCACTGTATATGTAACTGGCAAACACGCAAGGGCAGATACAAGAAAATGAACAAGTATGACCACATCACAGGTCCCCACAAGTAAGTCATTATTAAGAAAAAAATTTAAAGTCGATGCAATCTTGGCCTGGCGGCACAGATACCACAAAGGAATGGCGCATTTCTATCTCTCTCTCTCTCTCTCACACACAAACTTTCATTTAATCCCCACCAGCAAATATGCATACAATTTACATACAAATCTCCGTCACAGGCCATGCATGCTTGCAAATAAATGTCTCTGCGTGTGAAACAAGAGCGGGGAATGTGGGACGCATTCCGGCCTGCAGCTTTTCATTCCGACAACCTGACAGGGCTAGCGCTTTATCTGGCTCTGCACGACCGCATAATTCTGCCATTCAAGGCAAACTTTTCGCTTCTTTTTTCCTTCGTCTTCACTCCCACTGACACCCCCACCACCTTCCCTGCTAGGACGAACACATCCCACACTGTGGGACACACGTGACTAGCAATGGCCTCCGCTCCCAGGGTTCCGGAAATCTGGAACCATATTCTGGCAATGAAAATGCTGCGATATTTCTCTTCCTTTCGGTTCCGGTAAAGAAAAAAGGTAATACATAGATGACATATTCATAAAGGTAAATCTGCTCAGCACGCACTTAAACAATTCGGACCGTAATAAAGGCATCAGTCAATAAAACCATGCATAGTGTTTCCGTCTAAAACAGGCCACAGAAGCACAACAATGTATTAAAGAAAAAAAAGGAAAACAAGAAAAAAAGAGAGGCTGAGTTCTCGTGTTTGTTTGTATACCGCAGAACCCTCAAATGTGAAACTTTTGGCATACGTGCTGACGAACATGCCGTCACATACCTGTCTCGTGCAACGTCGCCTGTTTGGCCACATGCTCACTCTCTGACCGTCTCCCATCAGCGAGGTGGAAGGGAACAATCGACAAACTACAGCATCCTGCTTTTAAAGCCTCACTCTGCACGCAAATCCTAATCTGGCCCCCTAGGGAGGTGCAGGGTATCTACGGGTATCTGCTCAGGCAAACTGCTGTTTGCACGTTTACAATCTCGTCACCGCTCTTCCAGCCAGACACCCGAAGGAAATGGTAACGGGTTACGACGGAACAAGTCTATTACGGTCTGTTCGGAACTGCCAGGGGTGCGCTGACATAATGAAATTAACCGTCCAATCCGACAGCTGCTTGCTGAGAAGCCGTGCTGTGAGACCCATGAGCAAGCCAGCACAACCAATCCCGTATATCGGCAGAAATGCCAGACAAAGCGACAAACTGGTCCCGGGTAGGTTTCTGGTTGCCCGGAAGCTTAGCAGTTTTCCTCGAGCTAAGTTTTAATCAAAAAGTTCTTCAAGTTCCAAGTGAAAAGATTAAAATCGCTTTTTATATTTGTTTGGTCTACACACCCAATCCCATGTTTTCTTTTGATACTGACTGCGCTTCAAATGTAGAGAATTTTCGGAATGTTTGTTCAAAACGTGTTCGTGAGGTAGGCAAAGGTCATCTGAGCTTGTAAATTACTGCTATTACTCTCTCGAAACTGGCGAAACCTAGAAATACTGTCAGAGACGTTCGAAAAATTTCCGTGTTTCTTTTCAGACTTTTGTAAACAGTAAAGAAAGCTGGAAAAATAAAAACGCTGATGTATTTAACAACAACAACAACAACAACAACAACAAGAAGGTCTGTTTGAAGCGATGTGTTACGCTTGAAACTCGAGCACAAATGAAGTTCCCCCCAACCCCCCCCCCCCATTTAAATGGTGTGTCTGCAACTGGAACATAAGCTCTTCTCACCTTCAGAACCATTGAAATATAATGTATCTTACTCATAACTCAAAGCATTTTTAGAATTTCGAAGGCATTAAATATTATGTATAGACTGATATCAAATATAAGTTTTGATGTTCCGGTTACAAAATCAGTATCTCTAATACAGTCTACAGACGAAGGGTCACTTTTTTCAATTTCAATTTATGCCAGTTTACCTCGTTTTATAAAAAATATTTATAAAAAATAATTGAAACTGCACTCTTACCCTATTTCAAGTTTAAAAGACCTTGCCACTTGCCATCTGGATTCTAACTTATCTTTGTTTTGAATCTCGCAAAAGTTCCCGTTTCAAATAAAAAAATCTCATTGTACACCTGTTGTTTTTCCAGACAATATCTTCCCTGCTGCCTTTGAACGCAATTCAATCCAAGGAAAAAAAAGGTTACAAACATCTAAATGTCACAGGTAACAGAAGACATACGACACTCTGAACACTTAAAGGGTGAACGACAGATGGTATAATCTTTCTTCGAGGTTTTGTTATCGCAACAAAAATGTTGCAGCGAATTGAGACTCGAAACCCCTAAAAAGGACTGCAGTGGTAGCCCTGCTGGTCTGAAGACTTAAAAAGGCAGCAAAGTTCGCGTAAGATATCTGTTCTCGAAGAATTCACTAAAGAAACCTAAAGTTAGTTATTGATCAGGTTATCTTTCTATGGATGGATTTTGCATGGATTTTAAATTTTTCATGGATGGCCCTCCTTGCATGACGCGTACGCGCGACAGAAAAAAAAGAAAGCCTTTCCCACACGAAAACCCCATGTTTCCCATGTATCTTGTATTAAAGTCATCCTTAACCCGACAAAATGTTCTACACGAACTTCACAGAACCTTGCTTCCAAGCGGATATTTAAGGTTATGCTACGCGGGACCCCCCCCAAAAAAAAATAAAAAATAAAAACAAAACAAAAATAGATTAGTCTGAACTATTATTGGTGGTAGTGGTGTATTATTATTATACACCAACGGGAAAAGAAAGTTTACAATGAGATTTACTAGGTATCAGCTAATTTGAGACGCTGCACTCTGAGGATCATACCATAGTCACTGAACATAAGCAACAGCGCTGCCATGTTCATTCCTACCAGCCCCTCCCCCAGCACACATACGCACAACCTCCACCGCCGATGTTGCTTCAACAACGAAGAGGGAGAGATGTAAACAGGAAACTCAACAAGTACGTGACCAACTGAGCATGACCCGGCTCTCGGCGACTGTCGTCACGCAAACAACTCCGTTTCTGCGAACCAACGATTACTGTTGCCTGTTGTACGAAGTCCTTGTACAGGGTCTATATATCGGTCGTCCAGGTGAGAATGGCACTCGGTTGCAGACTCCAGCCCAACCAATCATCCCACAACACGCTCTCTCGGTGCCCCTGTGTGCCTTTCTTGCGCAGGAGGCAGACAGAAATCTCGGGCGAGTTTGAGAGACGCGAGGAATACCAGCGACGCTAAGCAGTGATGTCAACGGTAGAATTTAGCTGCGATGCAGCTACTTGGCTCGCCATCCTCGCGTCTCTGAAACTAGCCCAGTGCCTAGGTCGCTTTGTCTAGTCAGTAATTTCCAAGGGCCCGGTGACATTTTCAAACGTCTCCAAGCATCCTGTGATCGTCACGAGTAACTTGCGCAGGGCTTTGACTAAGAAAACTCGCTTTCCTCCTCCTCTTTGCTCGTCAAAGATTTTCCGAGTTCAAAACTTTTGGAATATTTTTAGCAGGTTCTTATGCACGTGTTCCGTTTCAGTTTTCCCGAGCCCGAAGAGAAAACTGGTGACATATGTCACGGACTTCGGCAAAGTCTACCTCAGGGTCTCAAACTCAGCATCTGGCGCCAGGGTGCAAAAAGTCTGGGTAAGGAAAATGAGGCGAGACCTCAGCTCTGTTTTCGGCTTCCATCACAAAACATATTTTAAAAAAAAAAAAGGCTTCAGACTTACCAGAACGCTCTTCAAAATAAACAAAAATACATAAACACACAAACACGCACGCCTTATGCCACAATCAGTGATTTCTAACGATGGTGCTGTTAACGAGAAGCTGTGCACCTCTGCGCAACACCTTTATTGCTGCATCAAAGGAAGCCATAATTATCCGAGAGCAACCCACCTAACGACTTCACCTCTGCATGCGCTTACACGCAGAAATAATAACAAGCAAGAAAGAAAAAGAAACCTAGGAAAGGAAAGACAGAAGGAAGGAGAGATGGTAGGCAGGGGAGAGGATAGGTAGCGGGGATGAGAGAAAGTGACGGGATAGCAAAAGAAACTGAAGTAGGAGGGAGCCAGGCATAAAAATCCCGTTATGCTCGTGCAGATGATGCTGGAAAGAAAAGCAGAAAGGCTGGCGAATTATATTTTTTTTACGACTTCTCCAGACGCCTGCATGCAAACCCTCAAATACTATTTGTAGGAACTGTGCATCACTGGCGCTGTGTTCTGCAGGATGGCTCACAAGACCCAAGAAGAATATAGCCACGCTTACTGAGCGCGTGCAGTGCTGCCGCCTTCTCTGACATTCCAACATGATCCGACACTTGACCCACGACCAGGACAAACCGGCGGGGTCTCGTTTCTGCCTCGTCTGCGATATGCCGGATTTTCTGCAGAAACACAAATGCTGGAGGCGAGATACGAACCTAAGACCTTTACTGTTAAATAACCGTTGCCCTACCTGCCTGCATAGTAAATCTCTGCTCGTCACTGCGACAGTAGGCTAAGACTTCTCATCCAGTGTGTGTCCTCAGCAGCCGAGAATGTTGACAAGACACGCCGTGTCGGCAACTCATCTAAAGGCGCATCGCTGCCCCCTCTAAAGCAAGCGAAGTTTGGCTCCCGCAAAGAGTGCAACAATGACGAGGCGCTCCGGAGAGGGATACTGCCAGCTTTGCACTCCTGCGCAAAGTTTACTTAAAGGGTGTACTCTAAATGACCTCATGCTTTCTTGTCAGGAGCGCAGTTCCTTTGTGATCTTGCCCAGTCAGCTCAGCCACTCGGCTTTCTTGGAATGGGAATGGGAATGGTTATGAGCCGAGAGAGATGTTGCAAACTATGCCACCACATTCGTTTATCAAACTGCTTCGCTTCTGAACTTTAAAATAGATTTTAAGAACAATTTTTTAAAAACCACCACCACCATAGCACACGGAAGAGAAAATTAATCTGACCCTTCAGGTTTGTTTCTTATTTTATTTTTTTTTAGAGCGTGTCCATCTCACGGTTTTTCGCACTTTGGTGTTTGTGTGGGGGGGGGGGGGGGGAATGAGGGTCTTACTACTAAACTACGCACTGAAACACCCACCAGACTGACAACTGCAGCAAGGTGGCCCATGCGAACAGGCAGTAAGTACTGGTTTAAACAAATGTTTACTTCTGTAAGCAAAATATAACCAATTAAAGCTTTGAATACCAGGGTCAGGCAACAAGCTATATCACATAAGCCTAGCTCTGAGTTGAATATATGTGTGCGGGGGGAAGCTATGGAGTCTGCACAATGTTTAATCGCAGAACGTAATTTTTAGCTACTACTGGATTCGAACCAGCCCTTCAGGCTGGCGAACGGATGCGCACTTAGAGCTAGTCTCTAGCATAGATGGCCTTCGCACCTGTCATCGACACTGTCACCTGTCATCGACAGGGACAGATGACCCAGGCCGGTGCTGGAGCGCGGCTGCTGCTGAGGTGCAAGTTGTGTTCGCCTGGCGTGATGCAGCGCGCGGCCAATGGGAAAGGAAGCCAATTAGCAGAAATGTTTACGGCTTGCCGTACGCCGGGAAATGGCTTCTCACGAGCGCCAAATAGCCGCCGACTGCCAGATGATCAACATGTTCATTGACAAGCGGCGGATTGGGGCTGACGCAGGAAATAGACCATCGGGGGCCAATATGGGTTATACGATATTGTGCCACACTTGACAGCGCTACCTGTCTCAATGGTCAGCTGGGGTGCATGACAGCGCTGGTTTTCCCATGATGTTAAAAAAAAAAAAAACTGGAGTCACGCACATCCTGAAGACTTCTGCCGATCGTGTTCATCTGACATGCGCTACCCAATCTTCACCCCATGTTTTCGATCGAAGAAATCGACAACGACCAGAAAAACTACGATTTTTTTGTGCCGAATACTATGGCATACCAAAATATGCACATCCGCAAGTCTTCTGTAAACAGCTACGCCTGCATGACGCGTCCTGCAACAAGAGCCGATTGTTATCAGCACATCCCTCCAACGTCCCCCTCTCCCGCCCCCTTACTCCTCGCAGACCAGCAACAAAACACTTTTATGAATGGCTTTCCTTTCGCCCGGTTTTAACTGTACTTTTCCCTCGTCGAGATTCGAACAAAAACAATGGTGATGACCCAAAAACAAAGGCGTTGAGAAAAATGATCTTTGGGGACTGAGCACCCGCACACAGTGTGCGCATGACTCCAGCAGGACCATACAAAACGGCATGATACGCAACTCAGCGCCCCTCTCCCATCCCCCCCCCCCCGAAAGACCTCGCCCGACCTCTAGGTTAGCTGCAACCTGTTAACTGTGTTTTCTTCTATATCGTTTGAATTCGCCAAACAATGGGCAGGACAGTCTGCAATCTCCACACGCCCAGCTGAGAGTTTGCGGGGCCTTGTTTTCATGTCTTAAGAAATGAGCTGCAGGCTAACAAAACAGCAGGCGTCAAAAATTCAGCAACGGCTTGTTCGTTTGGCTTCCCTCCCCCATTTTTTGGACAGCTTACAAAGAGCAAACGTTTTTGATCCACACTCCAATGAATAATTCACGATCTTGGCGAGCAGAAAAATGCAATGCTCTCTGAACATATACAGTAATATCTCCCTTCGAAACAGTTACCCAGGTGTGCATAAGCTCTTGCGGCAAGCGCGCAAGTTTAAAAAAACCCGCTCTGTACCACATGTCCTATTCATTATCATAATGCAAACACCATCAATAAACTACGTTTGACTTCACGGAGTCTATACGCAAGATTCAAGTGTGCAGCGTCCAAGATCAAGGAAACGATGGTCTTGAAAAGACTGACGAATGAAGCAAGACAGAATACAAAAAGAAATAAGTTGGAGGGTAGGGGCCGAAGGGTTTAAGGACGAACAAGAAAACTCTCCCTTTATCACCCCACTCCTTCCACGGTCGCGAGATAGCCTTCGTTGCTGTTTTGACATGAAAAAAAGGGCAACGCGTGAGACGATTAATTAGTTGCTTAATTTGTGCCCTACTGTTTGGTGGCAGTGGTCGTCTGGTTGCATAAACGCGCGAGTGCATGTTCGGGTATGGCTGCATGCGTGAAGTTGTCACAGTGCGCCACCATCCAACCGACTTTCCTCTGTCGTCAAAAAAGAAAAGTGTTCCTCGCAGGTCTCTTTCCGAGGTCCGCTCACACAGCAGGAGATTCCCTTGTTTCGATTTCTCCGATATCTCTCCCAAGCCCTTCCACAAAGTACCTCCCGCCTGCGTCACGCATGTAGAGCATCCATCCTTTGTGACACGCTCCGGCGGGCTAACAGGACTAGTGGAAACGTGCTGCTGGCTTCAATCGCTCGTGTCACGAACGGCCTGTCCATCATCATAGCGTTCAATACCCCGCGTTCCTCCTGAGTAAGACGTCACCTTTGTCTGGCCTGTGCCTGTTCGTCGTCAACCATGAAAGTTTAGTCGCAAGAGGGTAAAGGTTAGCGTTGCAGGAGACAGGGTGCGCCTATACATTTACCAGCTGTTATCCTTGTCACAAAGGTGAGAGATTTTAGCAAAACAATAAAGGGGATGGAAAAAGTAAAGGCAGGGAACAAGGAAGGCGGGAGAAGACAGCCTGCTCTCCAAAAACTTCAAAGACTGCGAGGTGAAACAAAAAGAAATAGCGCAGAAATGCCGACCCAGGCCTGTCGTGTGTCATCCATGAACATCCCCGCCCGGGCTCAACACGGAACCCAGCAGCCATCAGCAGGTGAAAAAAATCCGGTATGAATTGCTTCGTCTCTCTTTCACAACATGCTCCACACCTGACAATCATACCAGGGTGGGAGATAGGCGGGGG
>SMGT01002120.1:66611-87851 GCA_004794575.1 Lanistes nyassanus | reverse complement strand
GGGGGGGGGGGGGGGGGGGGGGGGGGGGGTGCACACACAGACTGCGTAACAAACGTTCAGAGGGAGTTACGTTGACGTCATCACACGCCATGTTGGCTACCAATGCATACGATATAACGTACCAGTCAAATGTGTTTATACTGTTCAGCAAAGGATGTCAGTTCCCCTCTTTTATTACTAGAAATGGAGGTAAACACGACCAGGGGCAGCGATTTCTTTTACAACGGCCAGCTATTGCACCGCCAGCATGGCGTCTTGTGCAGTCTTGGCTAGTACACACTTTGTGGTCGCGGTGAGCAGAACCCAAACGAAGTCAAGCCCCTGTACAAGGGAACGACCCGTTTAACTAGAAGCGGAAATAACTGACGAGGTTGAACCCGCACGCACCCAAACACGCAACAGGAGAGAAGAACGGGTGAATATCTTGCTTCTCGGAAAGCAACGTATCTTCGCGTCTTAATAAACAGGATGCAGTAAGCAATGTTTCAAAAGATGGAAAGAGTTTCTGGTTTATTGTGCTGTCGCCTCGCAATCGTCGGGACCCGCCAACCCCTTGCTAGTCCCCGGCAAATGTTACAGGAAGGAGAGAAATGACAGCGACGTTATGAAAAGCCTATAGCGATATTGGAGAGATCGACGACATTCATTATCTTGTGTCTCCGAAATTCGCCTCAGCACGCACAGCAAAAATGCACACCTTGGGGAGGTGGGGGCGGAATGTGACAGGTAAGCACCACTCCTTACTGGCCTGACAAAAGGTAACCCCCGTCCTCCCAGTGCACTCAGAAACTGTATCAGGTGTGCACCCCAAAAAAGACTGTTGAGTACAGCCAGGCGTGTAAAGCCGCCGATCCCCACATGTATTAATGGCGTCTCAACACGCACTTACCCACAAAAGTTGAGGTATCTTTTATAAACAGCCACAAAAAACTGCCTCCCCATTCCGCTCAGTTCCACCAACTATCTGCGCTACCTGAAACGCAAACACTGCATGGGTCGTCCGCAAGCAGTAACCAAAGGCTGTTAAAATTGATCTACTGTAGTGCTGTGAGACGTTTACAGCCAGGGACAGGCGAGTGGTTGCCGGATCTGTCTGACCGCGCCGCATTGCATCAAACACCACAGGCCATCACCTGCATTTTGTAAAGCTTTGCAGCTCGTCTACAACGAACGACGTCATGTTTAAGATGCAGCATGACATCCACGTTGTTATTTGTCAGTAAGGGAGCGCACCCCGTTCAACTGAAACTCCTGCAACATACATGCACGTGCACGCTGGACAGAGGACTAAAGTCCTTTCTTAACAGCGCGAATCGGCGTTCTTGCTTGGCCAAATAGGACGCATGTTCCTTCTGTTAAGAATGGCCTCAAAGAAACAGCACACTCTGTCTCTCCCCAGTCCCTTTTTGTCTTAAGCACGGAAGCTCTCTCTTTCTCTCTCTCACAGATGCGCATGCGCGAAAGCACGCTATCTCTACCACACCTGAAGGACGAATAGGTGGGGAAAGGAGGAAGAGTGGAGGAGTTACCTCAGTCTTCATTAACATTCAGCAGGAGTGGAACGACATGCCAGCAACATGCACTGGCCCACCCTCCTCCCTCCACTGCTTACCGATGTCAGAGGTCAGCCTCGCACCCACAGAAAACAATGCAGCCGCATCCCCGTCATCAATTTTCTCTGCGCTGCTTTCCCTGAACTCCCCATAAATCCTGCCGCCGGGTGCGCAGGTTACGTTTTGGGGAAACTTCCTCGGGTTATTTGTTACGCACGTTTTCTCTTGCGCGGGGCCGCTCCCTTCTGACCAACCCAGGTGCTTCTCTTCGCTTGACGGGCATTTTCGACGTGGCTAATTTCACGTGCGTGGTATGGGGGCCTCAATTGTGACCCCAACCTTCAACCCAACTCCCCACCATCTTTCCTGCAGCAGTGCAGTGTGATAGTCGTGGATTACCCTAGTTTGCGCCGACTTTAAGGAAAGGAGCAGTTTGAGGATGCCGTGTACATCATTAATATATAAGTACTCCAGTGACAGTATTCCATTTACTAACTGTAATTCGAAGTTCGACGGCTGTCTCGCGAGCTAAAGGGATTCATTCAGATTTTGAGAATTCAGAGCACTATGATGAACTCAACACAGCCACTAGGGATGGGCGAGGATATGAATTGAAAAATGTTCGGCTAAGCCATTTCCCTAATCCTCCCCATTACTTTTTGTCGAGTGTTAGCTAGCAGACCTTTCAAGACAAACTATCCATCCAAACAGCCGACAGTTTCGTGCTGTAGCAGCCCCACGGGGGACCTTAGATCTTTCTAAACTAGACGAATGTATATCCTGATTCGCCCACCTTGGGTATGTATTAACGTGAGGACACATAATCGTCCGTTTAAGAAAGGCACGATACTGCACAGTCACTTGCAGCGGCGAGAAATGAAGTATTCGGGCCCACATCCTCGGTCTATCGCTCTACGTTATGTTAATATGCTGGTGACAATCGACCTGAGTTCTGTTTCTGTCACCATACTCGTGTGAATATCCCTTAGTTTTTGACTTACGCTGTTGCAAAAGAAAGTTTTTGAATTCTGACATGCAAGCGTTGGTCTTTGAGAGTTACTCATAAGGACATGAGTTCTATCGACAAATCATTGTATTAAAGTGAACATGGCCTAATAAATAACACACGTGGATTATTACAGCCTCATGCATCAGGATCAGCTGTTTTGCTAGCAGATATCCAACACTCCTCTTCACGTCGAAACAGCAGTAAAAAGCCCCCGCAGCTAGACGCAAACTGCACGCGTGCATAATTTAGGACCCCGGATGACGCTCGGAAACGTATGGCAAAGATTATTCAAGAAATCAATCCCAGTAACAACTAACATTTTATAGTTACCTACTTCGATTGTCTCTGCGCATTTAACTCCACAAGATTTTAGGTTTTTGTACGGCTAGCTGAGCTACAAGATGACGTCTTTCTTTATAAAAAAAAACAACCCTCAAATCGACCTGATTTGTCAACTCCAGAAGTATCGGTAAAGTTTTCGACCTTGTCATGCAGCACTCGTAGTTACCTATTACACTCAGCAAAAGCAAGAATCTTTAATTTGCCAAAAGTTAGCATTTTAAACTACACTAATTAAAACATAGAAGTTTACTGTAACTGATCAAAATGCAGGTTTTGTTCAGACAGTTTTGGATACTTAACAAATACCCCCCCCCTTCCGAGATACAACAGTACACCAAGCTGTATGTTTAAAAAAAAAACAAACGGATAGTTCTTCCTCCGTCTAAGAAAGAAAGCGTGCAACTAATTAACCTTGCAGACTACATGCATAATAGTAGCTCGACCTCTCTCGCTGTGAAGACTGCTCACGCTGGAACATCCCTTCCAGCCTGTCTGTTTCGCAGCCCTCCTCTTGCTAATCCAAACACTGCCCCCAAGGCTGACAGATATTAATGATCAAGGTCGCGTCTTCCAGAGACTCCCAGCGGCTGTCCAGGCAGGAACACACAGCCATCCCTCTTCCAGCACCTCCCTCCTAGCAGCACCCTCTAAGTGAATCATTTGTTTCTAGGCTTCGCTTCGCCCAGAAAACTGGTCGCAGCCCCGGGGCTTTGCCACTTCGCTGCCAGCCAGCCATGTTTTACGAGTTCTTTTTCTTTTCGGCTGCACACTGCTGACGCAACTAGCTCCTTTCTTCTTCTCGACACGTGCTTGCTTCGTTGTTGGAAGGGATCATCTTCGTTCTGGCTGTTGCAGGCAAACAAAACGCCTCTTTGTCATTCTTCTTTCTACTCCAGTTTTTAAATGCCACATTCAGGAGCATGCCCTCAATTACCGACACAGGCTTCACCAATAAATAACATCCACACACTGGAAAACAGGGCCTGGATTGTCACACTTTCTTTTCCTCAACACAACAGCACGGTCATTTAATCTAGTCTCAGGCATGAAGGCAAACCAAGGACAGGACAGAAAGGGTGAAAAAAAAATAAATAAGGAGTACGACTTGCCTCCACGAGAACACCTGGATCTGAACTTCCTGAAGACAGGAAGAAAGTCGGAGGTCAATGACGTCCTTCTTCCGTGAACTTTCTTCTAACAAATATGCCCGACTATTTTCAAGACTCATTTCGTACTGTTTTTAAAGAATAATAAATCAATGAATATCAGCACGCATGTTTACAAAAATCGCGCGTTCATGTCCCACAGGAAAAGCTCACACGCGGACATATTACCACACTCCTATTATTAGGACCAAAAACAAGGTCGTAACAAGAAGGGTATTAGTGTCAGTAAATGCGCTGTCAATACTTTTTAGCGGGTTTCAGTCTCCATGCAAACCAGCGCGAATCTCTCTCTCTCTCTCTCTTTCTTTCATGCACACGTCAACGTCAGTCAAAGAATCATTTCTACTAAACCCAGAAGCAAACACTCTGCCTTTTCATTCGGCGAGTTAAGTATTCAAGGTACTTTTTACTAACATCTAAAGAACAGATACAGTAACCCAAATCCAAGCACTCTTGGAATAGTATATATGGTCACAATCCACGAAGTCCAGCAAGCGAGTGAATTCCTCAACAGTGATATTAAATAATTGTCCGTCATATGTCCTTTTATGACCAAAAACTAAGAGTCTCAGTCTCATAAACTGGCTTGCATGAGCGTTCGTATCTGCCCTTCGTGTCATAATAGCAGTCGTAAGATCAGATCCATCCGCTCTGTGTATTTTACGTGCACTTTTAAGTATGAAGGGGAGACAAAAATGAACGCTCATGCAAACCATCCCTATTTTTCTATTCCTGGTGTAACGCGAAAAGCAGCGAGTGTCTGGCACGTGGCGCGTGTAACATCGAGGAGTTTAGCGATCGTCAAGCACAGGGAAAGGATGCGCCAGACCTGCCCCCAGACCCTCCCAGCTGTCATGAAAGGCGATTAAAATATTTCGTTATTCTGCACACGTGCAACATCCAAGCGCAAGATTTTAAATATATATCCACTCACAGGCGCTTGCATGCTCATGCACACACTGAATTGAGCAGGTAAATCATCTGAAACAGACTGCACTGTACATTCATCATTTTTTAAAATTCAGTACACACAATAGCCCTAGATTACAAGCACATTTATTTCTGACCTTTTTTTTTAAATAAAAGGAACAGCATGCGTTGCGATTCGCGTTATAATCTTAAAAAGCCACATGCGAGGAAACAACAGCGTCCATGCTCTATCCATGCTGACAAAGAATACCATTCCATGCACGACGCATGCTTTTTATCTCGGGGTTATCTTGCACAAGCGTTCGTGTCTTTCGGTCATAACAGCGGTCGTAAGGCCCGTTCGTCCTATTACACGTGCACTTTCACGTATGGACAGAATTTACGAACGCCGTGCAAGCCAGCCCTGGCCCGGCTTGCATGAGCGTTGTTATTTCCAGTTCATTCGTAAATGTGCACATAAAATACACAGGGCGAATGGGCCTTACGACCACTCCTTTGACCGGAAAAGCAGCTACGCACGCTCATGCAAGCCAGCCCTGGGCTTTAAGTGCAAAGCAAAACAAATTACATGTAAACCACACTGACACGAGTCAAAGGCTGCTGACACCAACAAAAATATGAAGAACTAGAGATGAGAACAGTAAACACAGCCGAAACCTCGAAATATTTACAAAACTGAAGATACCAAACAACAAATAAATCGGAAGGATTTATCCTCAAGGTAATTTAGAGCGCACAGGTGCAAAATTGCTCCGACCTTAAAATAGGTCTGCATGACCTACACATCTGCAAGGCAATAACTCAAACGAAGCTTGCAAAGCCCTCGACAGTACCCATCCTTTTTCCTCCCTCTTACCTAAAAAAATCTGAATGTATTACCAAGTCTCCCCTTCCCCTACTCTTCTCTTTCCGTTCTCTTCTTGCTGTTCACCGCTCTCCCCCACCCGACTCTACACTTTGCAAGTTCTCCGGCCGTAACACGAACGCTGAACACACTTGCCTTTCGTCTGGAAAGTCAATTTCGGTGGCTCTTCCGCCAATTTCTTTCTTTGCCCATTACCCCAAAGAAAACTCTGTTTTACATCCATCCACACACACACACATATATAAAAACCCAGACAAATATTTCGGAACACACTACACATAAACTTTCCAAATAAGAGTTGCCTGCTGTCCCGGATTTTCGAAGCTAGCCCCAAGAACAAGTCGGAAACGGGACGCCGTGCCGAAGCACCGAAAGATTATAATTATTCCGAACAGAATCTCGGGATTTCCGTACTCCCTTTGTTTCTTCTAACTTATTCGCAGAAATATTTACGAAAATCTGGGACAGCATGTAACTCTGCAAATGTATTCTTACTCATCCACTAGTTCTGCAAATAATGCATTCTGTTTTAATACTTAAAACGTCACAGCAGGTTCCCATAACGAAGGCACGACAGTTATCCTGCTCTTGCCAAAATAGACACAGAATTCCTTGCAAGGAAAACAGCGCCTACTGGATGAAATGATCGCACAAAGTATCAGCATTCCGGTAACAAGAACCGAAACCGAAGAATCGTTTCTTCTGAAATCACCTTTTCTGATTTTGCCTGGTTTGTATCAGCAAGATTGTTGGGGCTTGTTGCTACCAAAGAGGTCAACCACTATACACATCGTGCAACTCTGCACACGAGCTAAGCGCTGTGCGCTCTGGGCACAGCCTGTGGTTATCTGATTACCTTGTCTGGCCAATGTGTCGATGGTCTGAAGATAAAATTGGCGTGATCGAAGACCACATTGAACGATGTCAAACACTGAGAACTTCTTGACACACATAGCTGCCAGAGGCGATGTGCATGAAAGGCTCCTAACACTGAGAAGTGTTTTAACAACCATATTTTGAAACTTTTTATTAAAAATCATTTTGAAATCCGTTAGATGCAGCGTACGGGCTAGTGAGCAATGTTTTCAGCAAGATTTTCTCTTTCAACTTCTGAACTGCCCTTAGCAGGTCTAAACTTGTTAAAACTGTTTTTAAAAGCTAATACAAATATAAAGGAAGGGCGGGGGATTGAGCTAATGCCGATAATGAACTGTTTCAGGGCTTCACATTTCCAGAAGCCAGAAACTCTCCCTCCTCCCCTGACAATCGGATCTAACTTTGGCTGTCGCAGAGTGGACGGACCGACCACTAGCGAGCTTCATGCGACATGGCGACTAAAAGTTTTATACAGTGCATGTGTGCGTGACCCTAAGAACATATACTGGTCCCCATCATGTCGCGCACTACTAATAGTTTTAGGTACATCCTGTCAAACGTTTGCCATTTGAAGGATTTATTTGTGCCCGGTACTTGGTGCGAGTCTGCTCCTTTCACGCCACAGATAAATGGTCTAACTAACATTTCACTTTAAAGACTTTTGGCTGGTGTATAGCAACGCTCTAGCTTTGATTTTAAAGGTTGCTTTATCAATGTCTTGTCGGCTAGACCTTAATATCCTTCTTTTTCGTTCTGCGTTATAGTGCCTTCGCAGATAATAATCAGTTCCATGCTTCCGCGTTTCGTAAAGAAGTCCTTCAGGTTTTGAAACGGCTCTAAGTGTGAAGCTTCCTTTTAATTACTTCCCCTCCTTGTTACGATTGGTCACCGCCACTATCACAGGCAAGCGCTTAGGCCCCCACCAAAAAATATTCAGGTAACATGGGACGAAACCACAAGGCTGGTAGGTCGGCTTAAAAAATATTTTTCACGAGTGCGTTTCTTCCACTGTTAGGGTCTGCGGAATATCTTAGGGTCGGTTAACTCACGATGAAAACAATGTTAACTTCGTTAGAACACTTTTAGGTAAAACTGTTGTTTAGTTCAGTATTTTGCAGTTCGCCTCTTCTAAACCTTACTTTTAAAAAAAAGCTGCTAGAACGGTGTCACTCTGAAACAATTTTCAAGTCAGAAACGTTTCACGCACCTCCCTACGACAAGAACGCCCAAGATAAGCGATAGAACGAATAAATAAAACAACAAACACACAAAAACAAGATTGAAAAAGGTTGGGGTGGTGTTGGTGAGGGACACACGTTCTACCAGAACTTTGCAGTGCAGTGTTTTGGTTTTGTAGGCATGCGCAGTGATGGGAACACAGTGGGCAGCTGTGCGGGAAGGCCTAGAGAGGAAAAAACTGTGTTGCCTCGATTGAACGGGCTGGTGTTTTCCTACGACGGGACAGTGAGGCAAACCCGGAAACACACACTGCACGTAAGAGGTCGGCTGGAAAAGAAAGTGATACTGGCTAAAACACAAGCACGATACCAGCGTATACTCACATTGTTTGTGAAACGTGAATACCCCTGTCAACAAATAAACAACAACCATGAAGGGAGCAACTCGAGTGCAGTAACCACATTCTTTTGGGGGAAAACCCCGAAGTATAAATAAATGCAAACCACGTATACGCCACTCAAAGACAGAAATCTTGATGCTATCAGTAGAGCCAATGATTAACGGATCTAATATGGTGGTCCCAAAAGATGTAAACTGTTTTGGGGGCTCACTTCCCCCATGAATATTTTTCTATAGTAATAACAGATGTGTAAAGATACCCCATAAATGGATTGAGGATGGCGTAATCTGACGTAATCTGAAACCTACTAAACAAAAGCTTTCAGGTGTATTGTCAAGGATGCAAACCTCAGGAGCAAACTGTACAGATTCGGATCCTGGGAACGACATCAAATGCTGGGACTACGCGTTTCGACTAATGCGGGGCTTACATGGCTCGACTAATGCTGGGTTTACACTGCTCGACTAATGCTGGGTTTACATGGCCCGACTAAGTCGAATGCATCTGCACAAGTTTTAATTCAGAACTGTATCTTTCTGCATGTAATTAGAGAAATATCCAGAAACGGTATATGTTCAAAAAACCGTGAGTTAAAAGTTCCAGTATGAACGATAAGCAAATTAATCTGGGTTTTGAAAGGAGGCATGCAGTGAACAGCATACATTGTGACAGACCAGCAATGCCGCAAGACGCTGATAACAGACTGAGGTGGTTGCCGGAAAGAAGTGTCTTACTCTGATCTGATTGTTTTGTGATTCTGCATAAAAGGTCGTCTTCTTAGTGCACACAACTACTCTCAGTGAGAAATCCCAGGCATAGGACCCAAATATTTAGCTTCCCTCCTCCTTGTTTGCAGACGTCTCGCCAAAAATTATCAGTTTTCGAAGGCGAGGAATGTTTTATCAACATCTTGGGGGCTAAACTTGCCAACGCCGCGACTGCCAAGAACACACATCCGTTCTATTCCTGGCGTCAGTGCGCTCCCAAAATAACAGTGGGATGGATTGGATGTCGCTCGCCCAGCACTCGGCAGGTTATTGGAAAACCAACTGGGACGCGATGAAAACGGCAGAAAAAGAAAAAAAAAAATACCCCGACTGTTACTGAACTCCAAGATTATGTTATCAAGTGCGAATAGTAAATTTGTTAGCAGGGTTCTGTCTGGGGTTTCCTACTTTGGACTTAATACCCCCCACATTTCTTTTAAATATATTTCTGTCAAAAAATCGCTGATTTTTCACACACTATGCTATACCATGCGTGTGCTTCCTAACGCGAACAGGTGGCATGGCAGAGGACTGCTACAAGAGGCGAGCTTTGGGGTCTTGACGAATGTGACGTTCAGAAATGAAGTAAGAACCACAAATGGTTTCACCTTACTAATCGCCATCGAATCGATTTCCTGCGTTATTTAAAATGGCAGGGATGAGGATCAGCACAGTGTAACTGCTAAGTTTTGGACAACGGGTACATCGACTGCTGTAGCACCCGCTCATAAAAGGCCAAGATTATGTATCCACTTTTCTTTGGATTATTAGAATACCCATCTATCTAGCATTCAACCCTTTCATCCTCTCGAAATGTTTCTCCCACGAACTTCAACTGTGACCAACTTAATTTTAAATTAAGCTCAGCAAATATTTATTTTTTAATTGAACGTCCTAGCTCAATGTCAAAGGAGATACGACAGCAAAAATGCCGGTTCTTCTGATGTCTAGATTAAGAAAGCCCCCGCCTCATTGTGTGTGTGGTTACCTGGGTGATATCGAGCGCAACAGGAACCTTAAACTAACTCCGCTGTCCACTTCCAGAATGACATCGAGCGCAACAAGAACCTTAAACTATCTCCCCTGTCCACTAAGGGATCTGCCTGTGCGATACACTGACCTTGTTGGGGGACTTTTCCAGACTACGGCGCCACTCTGACTGTGCCACAAGATCGCTGTCGAGGTGCTGCTGGCTGTCCCGCCCGTTCTTGCTGCCCTGACCCCCGCCAGGTGCCAGGCCGTCCACCATGCCGGACAGGATCTTGAGGCGGTTGCCCGGGGCGATGCCCTGTCGGCCCCGCAGCGAGCACAGCCACCAGCCGTCCAGACCGCTGGTGTTCTGCTCCATCACCGTCAGCACGTCGCCACGCCGGAAGGCCAGCTCGTCAGGCGACTCCGCCATGTTGTCGTACAGCGCCTTGGCCAGGAACATCTGCAAAGGTCGAAAGACCAGAGGTCAAGAATGAGGTCACGCAACCGACGGGGCGTAACGCCGAGTTCGTGTTAAAAGTATAAGCCCTTCTGCTGGATGTAAGGAGGGTCATGGGCACATCGACGAAGTTTCGTGTACCGTATGACGTCACGACTTCAGCGGTAGCGAGTCGTTTACAATAAAAACAATTAAGTTGGCACCTACACTCTAACCCTAACCGTACCCAGCATACCCCTACACATTTTCTACCCCCACCCTCATCCCCTTCCCTACCCGTTACCTACCCCCACGACGAACAAAGTAAAAAAAAAACAAAGGAAAAAAATAGGGGAATCGAACAACAGTGTTTTCGGCTGCTTAACCCAACACATATACCACAAGACTATCCTTAACACGCTTATTGTAACTATGTGAGTAGCTGATCAAGCATCGTCCGCTGCTTTATAGCAGTCGGCAATTTCAGTGACGTCACAGCACAGTACACGAAACTTCCTCGATTTCCCCATCACCGGATGAAGACAGCGATCATTCTGTAGGCGGCGCAAGAACTATATACACGCCCGTCAAGATCAGGGTTTTAACTGGAAAGGGCATGGGCTTTACCGAGCGGCTCAGAAGAGCAGACCTGCAAGACTGTTTCGCCTTCTAGCCACAATCACGAACCCCCTGGTGGTTTCCCGAAACAACAGTTGGGGACTCAGGTTTATTATACATCCAGGGTCAGCCTGGACGGCAACGCAAACCTGCACGTGAAGTGCTCAGGGTGAACGTCCGACCGCTACTACAAACGGAAAAGTACACGCTGACCCCGCCTATGTCTTTAGGCAACTGACGTGACCAACGACGACATCCGACGACCTCCACCATGCCGCAGTTCAGCATGACCGCCTCTGTGGTCTAAAGGCTAAGGCGCAAGATTTTGGAGCGGGAGGTCAGTGGTTCGCGCCCCGGCCGAGTCACACCTAAGATTTTTTTTTCAAAATTTGCTGTCAGATTCCTGGGACCATAGGGAACAGTGCTAGGACTGGTTGGCCTGGTGTCAGTATAATGTGACTGGGTGGGACTGAGGCCCGTGTTGGGACACCAGTCCCTCGTGTGACGGTACGTTAACTTGTCTTGAGCAACACCACTCTGAAATGCAACTTGTCTGCAACTGGACGTTAAGCAACAAACCATCCATCCAGCAGCCCTCTATGTCCAGACCTGTCACATGGGAAAACCGACAGCCGATACTAAGTGACAGGTGACCATCACAAGCCACACCTACCTTATCCCTCTCTCACAATTGTAAACATTTTCAAGCTAATGTGACGATCTCAACCAAGTGTAAACACAAGCATAGCCCCACAAGGTGAAAAGGAGACTTCAGAGTTTACTGTCGGGGTGAAAAGGACGTCCTCTACCCTGAAACCCAAATCGTATCGGTAACCCAGCCATGCTTTGATGTCGGCTGAATGTAACAGAAATGGGGAAACCCGATGGGGCTACAAGTTTTAGGTTGGTGTTCATGCATTTGTGTTCTCAAACGCCCATGGGAACGCGCTCACCCATCCTGCTGACAGTATAACGACTAAAACGCACTTTTCTTTGGTAAACAATCAACTAATCCCCCTCCGATGTCTGCCTCATATTTCACTGCCATTTAAAGATAGCATAATGCAACAAAAAGAAAACAGTGTGATTATGCCATTATAATTTTGCTTTTATGAAACAAAACCAATGACTTTTTTTCGGTGACAGAATCACTCTTACACGCATATTTTAAGTGCTGACCTGCAGAAGCAAGTACAGGGCAAAAGTTTCTTGCAATACACTCCACGCACTCTAATATTAATTTTTGTAATGTAATTAAAAATTAAAAGTCTTTAAATAGCTTAATATCTAACGATTTGTAACACTGTGCGTTCGTGTTTCGAAAATACTGCCTATGGGGTCTTATGATGAACGAGATCTTAGGATGGCTTTTGATCTGTTTGCATTACTAAGAGATTTAACCTTATTTTCATGCGGTCTTTTTTTTAAAAGCTCAGACATTCGTATTATTTAAAGAACAGCATAAGCCAAGTCCACGAGTTCTCAAACGTAAATAGGAAACTGTTACAAGGAAATGAAAAGCCAAGTAAGAAATGCAGATTCGTGTCGCTTCCCGTTACTTGCGTCTTGTTCACGGGTAACAACAGGTCATGAACCTTACATTCGCAGGACAACAAGCGACCCCCAGAAGCCAGATTATCCTGTCCTCGTTTATTCCTCGCCGGAAGCAAGAGGAATGTTGATGCGATTGTTACAGTGCGATCAGAATTAGGATAAAAAAGCTTCCCTCCTGTTGTTACTGCAGATCAAGAGCGTGTACAGACCAATGTGTAAAAGCTGCATGAATAATGACGCTGAACTTGGCCAAAGACAACCAGACTTCAGATTTCAGTTTGCTGGCTAATGGGCATGGGAATTTGTCATGAAAACAAAAACAACAATAATATAACAATGCTATTTTGGAACCAACAAAACAAATCTCATTCCATTCTCTTTTAGACAGCAGACACTTTCTATTATGGCGAAACATTAGTTCTAGACATAAGACATTTTCGTTTCTGACGGAGTAGCCAACAGACATTTCTGCGTTCCAGACAGAACTAAAGCGGGAAGAGAGCATTCCGCTTCCTTTTCTCTTTTCTTTTCTGTTTTTGTCTTCTTTTTCTTTGCCTGCCCCGCGTGAGTGGCTGTGAAAGGGGTAAGAGAGGATATTAGCGGAATTGTTAAGGTTCCTGCAAACAATCTCTGTACTAGCTAGTAATTCCCGAACTGAGATCTTTCAGCGGCAGATTTCAATGTAAACATCCGCACTTACAGTCATCTTACGTCTAACTTCGTTAGTTCATTCCTTCTTTTCATCTTTTTAAAATCTACTCGTTAAAGTGGTCGGTGCTCTTCAAGAACGACAAGGCGCTTGTGGGACTGGGAAAAAGTTTTTAAAAATACTAGAAAACGAACGTTATTTACACGAAACTTAAACACTTCACAGAAACAACTACTGGGCCACATGTTCGCGTTACGAGGACACGTTCGACTGAAGATTTAAAAAAGAAAAGATTTAATAGATTCAAGGAAAAAACCCCAAAGAAACCCCAAAGCGAGCCGGCCTACCTGCCAGGGATCCTTCTCCCTTCGTGGACTTTATAGCCGCAGTCGCCATTCCCAGGAGAAAACTGCAGAAGGTGCCTGATCCGGTGAATGACGCACGCCAGAAACCTGTCCAGTCAGCAAACCCAGACGGCCGCTGCACGGCCCGGGGTTAAATTACGTCTACTCGACCCGTACAGGCTAATAGAGGGGGGGGGGGGGACACGACCAGTGCACGCACCCGACGATGATTTCCAGTAGCCAGCTCACCGCCAGAGCCGACACCCTCTTATCATCTGTCCGCATGGTTGCCGCCAACCAGCTCGGGAGTGCGGGTGGGAGGGAAGGCGCAAGAGGGAGTCAAAATGACTTACAACCCCTTCCCCCACCCCCCAACCCCTACCCCCCAATAAAAAAGCTGAAGACACGGTAGGCAAAGAGTTGGCCTTCGAAAATTGCTGGCTCCCCCGTCCCGGGATTAACTCAGAAAGGCCGGCCAGCAGCCGCTCACACGGGGTCTGGAAATGTCACGCCATGACTCACGTTAGCCGCTTCCTGCACGTAATGAGGATTACGCAGTCAGACATCAAGCTAGCTCCGCGAAACTGCCTCTGCTGAACAACAATCACAACCTGATTTCTTACCTGCAGCCAGGCTGGCCCACCAGCAAACGTCGGGAGTAAATCTACCTTCTGCTACAGAGAACCTTTTTTTTTTAACCTCACGACGGACGGCGCGAAATTCGCTTTCAGTGCTGTCAGACTCAGCTTTGAAAAATTCATTCGATTTTCGCTCAGATTGGTCAGTCTTTAATCAAAGGCCTTGCTCAACCAAACTAATGCGATTCCTGCTTCACCGAACTAGGTCACTGATGAAATGCACAAGCAGTTTCCCAAAGAAAGACGCCCAATCTTCCGGTTAGGAAAGCCACTAAAACGACGACATCCAAGCTTGGTAACAAGCAGCCTACTGTACATCTCTACTGTACAGTCCACCCTCCAGCCAATGGACGGCAGGTTGGATCAAATGCGCCTGAGATATTCCTCAAACGTGCGGGCGAAACTGCTCTCGAGTTACATCGTTTATCTATAGCTTTTAGAAAAGGTTTGGTCTGAAACATGACAGAAGACGCCGATCTTCGTATAAAGACGGCTGAACGACACGTCTATGCCAACCATGCCCCCATGAAGTTTCTGTACGAAATCTTTTTTTTAAAAGATTACATGTTTTGTGCGTTTTAGCATCGCTCACAAAAAGTTTAAGATTTAAAATGCAGATGGACGAATAGCGCTGTTTACGGTGTTACAATTCAAAGCCCTCGACAGAGAATCGCGAGTAGACTGGAATAACACCAGAAACAACAGAACTGATTGACAAACACACAAACAGCCAGGTTCTCCAATTCCCACAGACAAATGAGGCAATCTGCTCTATTTACAATGTCAGAGACATCGAAGTTTCTGGACGGGCTGTTTGAGGAGCCATTAACCTTAAGTCCGAGATGTTAATTTTCCTACAATCGTGGATCCCTTATCAGACACTAGCTGCACGCGTATGCAGGAGTAGCGTCCCCTCCCCCCACTCTCCTGACTGTGATAAGAATCCAGTGAAACAGACCCAGGGGACGGGGATTATGGCGTTATCCTTAATCCGGATACGCTATGTGACTGACACAGATATGGGGCTGACGTTTTCCTTTGCACTATTGGGCAAGTTATCACACTTTTACTTGCCCGAAGCTGCCTTCCACTTGCTGAACACAACAACCTACAATACTCAAAATATGTGAATATAACTACTTGCTGAATCGGGCTTGTTGTCAGAAAGGTTATCTGCCCGAAGCTGGCTTTCACTTGCTAAGCACAACCAGCTACAATAATGAAAATATGTGAATATAACTACTTGGTGAGTGGGGTATGTTGTCAGAAAGGTTACTTGCCCGACCACAAAATATACTTGCTCTCTACCATTTGACTATAGTTAATTCCAAGCCCTCCACACCCACCGGGGCTGGCAAGCAAGCAAACACGCGAGAGAGAAAGAGGGGCGGGGGGATTTAATTATGTGTAAACTGATTCTGAGGCCGTGTACTCCAAACAAGACTGGTGATTATGGGGCTTGTTTCGGAACTCTACTGGGATTGAACCGCGAACACCTTTTAAAGATTTCACACGATTACCTATCCTATAACTTTGCAAAATGCGTGTGGATTTACACAAAAGCTGAGGATAGTGCGACTTTGTGTTCTTCAGTGCTGTTTTGTGCGTAACTGTATATCCAAAGTGCGTGAGTCAGGGAATGCAAATGTCTTAAGCTGTGATCTCTAGCCACGCCGTGTTTGCCATTGCGCGACAACTTGAAGAAAAAAGACCTTGACCCCAGCTCAACTTTTCAGCAGGGCTGCCAAGTGAAATTCCAACACTTGATTCGAATGCATGAATGCATAAATCAAAGACCTAAAATGGCAAGCGACGGGTTTTTTCCACACACTCCCCAGAAGAATGTGGATAGTGCAGTTTGCAGCCACCCGCCAGACAGTGTCACTGGTGACATGATAAATCTCCGGTCACTAATTTCCCTTTTCAGCCTCCCCCCACCCCATCCCACCCACCCAACGGAATGGCAGTACACTGTGCGGAAAAAGAACACAGGAAATAGCTGCTGACATAACCCCAAGGATGGTTAGGTACACCAGCAGTGTGCACAGCTAGGACTACGTACCTCACAACAGAAATGTGTGCACAACTAGGACTACGTAACTAACAGCAGCGTGCACAGCCAAGACCGGGTAACTCACAAGAGCGGTGTACACAGATATGATCAGGTAACGAACACTAGCACTATTCACGGACAGGATTAGGAATGGATTTAGAAACAGTACAGATGCCGACAACAAGACGAAAGATGGCAGAATGCGCTTTAACTGTGTCCAGCAGCTTCCTGTCTCCAGCTCCGTACAGTCGAGATGATCCAGCTCTGCGCAGTCGAGGTGGTCTTTAAAAACATCCAGGATTCTGGAATGCCAGCCAGTACTTCTTCGCCGCCGATGGGAGGGGGGGGGGCACAGATATAGACACGTCTTTACGTCCTGGGGTACACGCGTAGCTAGGATTTCACTAGACGCTGAAAGCGTCTTTATCTGTTGAGTTTTTCTAGTCTCTCCTTCACGACATGCCATACACCCTGATCGTATCTTAAGAGTGTGAGAGTGCGAGAGAACGAGAGAGATACAGAGCGCGAGAAAGAGAGAGATACAGAGTGCGAGAAAGAGGGAGAGATGGGGGAGAGGGAGGTAGAAGAGATAAAGATAGAGGGAGAGATGAGGGGAGGGAGGCAGAAGAGAGAAATGGCACATAACTTTCCTTACACGGGCACAAGCCTGCAGCGCAAAGGGCAACGGGGAGACACTGAACCCACTGACGCCAAACTTAACAACGGTCAAGACCGCAGCCTAGAGAAAGCGAGCGAGGCGAGACGAAAGAGTGGCGCTAGGGAAAAGAAAACCCATCGTTATTCTGTGCCTACAAGCACACATTCCTCATTAGTGATAAAACTGCCCTCAGCTAAGAGCGGGGAGACAGCCTGAGCTGCGAACCATTTCTAACGCGCAGAGCCCAACTGCCAGCAACAGAAGCACTTTCCTCAACGTGGGTGGGTGGTTGGGGAATATCGATACTAGACAGATTGAGCCACCAGTGGTAGCTGATGTAGTAGTCGTTACAGTAAGGCGCGTCTGCGTACTGGTACGACAACGAAACGATTACCACAAACTGATGGAAAAGCGTTGAACCACACACAGACGAGCTAGTAGCGGTAACTAGTCCGAGGGATGGGATTTCGTACGCATATACCATTGTAACTACGCCTCTTTATAAATAAAACTGAATAACAGTTTATTATTTATTGTTACCGCCCCTCGCATTATCTATTGCTTTTGTTCCACTGTCGTGTCTGCCAAGGTTGTGGTGGTTGAAATCTAACCAGTTCCTTGTATTTTGGCTAGGTTAAATTGTCAACATCGAAAGCCTTGCGATGGGTACAACCTTTATCTTTCCCATGATCTCCGGACAACAGCCCAGCAATCAAAATGGTGTTGGTATCTAATCGTTTCCCACAAGCAGCATCCACTGAAGTTTCCTCTTCCTTTTCCTCCCATCCCCCTTTCTCTCCCTCTTGTCTGTAAATTGTATTGTTTTCTTGGTTTGGAGGGAGGAGGTATTTTTATATAATTAATAAAGAACAAATGAGGACCGAGCGCTTAAATTATCGAAAGATAACTCCAACAAAGGTACTGGCAGCGCTCAAACATAGCCGTATGCAGACGTGTGTGCCCAAGGGAGCTTACCGTACCCAAACACGTAGCAAAGAGAGGGCGGAAAGAAAGGAACTTGGCAGATCCTCTAAAAAAGATCTGCCATCCCTTTCTTTATAACGGTGCTAGTCTTCACACAGCTAGCCCTCGGTGCACAAAGTGTGCATACAGAGAATTCCTATTAAATGAAGTCAGCCCGCTCACTAAGCGTGTGTTGACAACTAGGATTCAAAGCCGAACACAACATAGGACAAATACATGAAAACCTCAAGGTGCAAATTATAATTAATAATTTATAATTATTTAGTTTTAATGTGTTGAAAAGGCATTGTTACCTCGGTTTTGACATAGGATGGAGGCATTGCTTTGCCCATTTTTGATCTTGCCTTTGTCCAAGACACTCTGTCAAACGCTCGAAACTGTGTAATTAGCACCTTGGTCAATAATACAGATGGGTTTCTACAACCAAGTCAAACAGATTAGACGATCGGTACCCCTACGCACGGAAGAAGGGGACTCCCCACCAACTCTAACCCCTCCTCTCCCTACACAAACACCCGTACGCATACAAAGAGGTATAGGGAGGAACAGGAGGGGGAGAGGTGAGACGAGAGGAAAACTAGTTGTTGCAAGTGTTTCATGGACTATAAAACCTTTTCTTGACAGATTTCTTTTCTGCGCGGCGTTCCTCGGGCTGTCGTGTGAGTGAATGCTTCTCATTGCGTTGACGAATGGATGACGGATGCGCGTGCCTGACCTTCGGCTTCCGTCGGCACTACTGGTTAACTTCCGCTGTCAGCAACTGCATCTTCGACCTGACACACACCACCGATTGTGACGTGCATAGGCCGTGTACCCTGCTGCTGCGCTTGTGAATCGCAGACCGTTTTCAAATGCTCCTTCTGCCAGCGTGTCAAATCCTCCCTCCACCACCGTAACTTCCTGACGTATACGCATATCCGTGCACCTACATGCGAGCTCCTTTACTCTCTGTTTAGGTCCCAGTCACGCAAGAGCTAACTTTCACCGACACTTCAAATGACAGCAAGCCAAGAAAACCTGACGGTCCGCCAAGATAGACTTACCAATATAACTGCACCTAAGATACACTATTGTCACGTAGTTTAATTTTAACCTAACCACGCGCATTAAGTCTGTCACACGACTTATTTAACCTACACAAGACTGACTTTCGTCGATGTAAAAATATTTTCACCTAAGAGAAATTCTTACCTTGTCAGAGTGGGTATTTCTTGGTCTGCATCAAGTCTGCGCATGCCGAATGTGGCCTGCAGATGACGTCCCCAAACACTAAATGCAGCGGATGCATAGATTAGACAAGATATACCGCACAGAGGGAGCTTTTGTACACGTGCGACACGAACTTCCCAAAGTCAAACTTGAATGGTTAGAGGAGGCAAAGGGATGCTTCGGTGACTTTGCCTCAGGCAGGCTGCAAAAATGGAGATAAACAAGATGGAGTGTTCGTATCGGACTGCTAGCGTTTGAGCAAAGGCCTCACTATAGTGATAAGATAGCACAATGCTGGCCACAAACGCCGGCATGCGTGCGCGCGCACCCACACGCGCGAGTACGACCACAAGCACAGTGTAACATCTTTCGGATGTGTCTTCATGTTTTCTGCTTTCTGAATTTTGTTCTGCCGCCAGCAATCGGATCAAGAAGCTGCTTATTTAAGTACCCAGCAAAGGATAAAGTATTTTGTATCAAGTGCTACAAAGCGTGACACAGAGGATTACTGGCAGATTGGAACTAGTACTAACTACTACACGCAGTATAGTCTCTGACTAGTAAGTTCAGTATCTTACAGACATGATTGCCAGTGTCATGACAAATGCCAGTTACGCCCTGCCAAACGTCAGGGAAACTGATTAGAAGGGCGATCTTTTAACACAGGAAGCCCCGAAAGATTGCATCGACTTCACGCCTTTTCGTTCATTGATGTGCGTGATACACAAGTGCCATACTCTTAACATTTTCCGCCAAAAAACATCGCGTATACTTGTGTAGATGGTGACGGACGGAAAAGAGTAGGCAGGAGATAAGGCAACAGTGGAAAACCCCATGATTGTCGTTGATAAAGTTATTTGTTTTTAATGGTTCGCTGCTGTCAGAGCAATGTTAAAAGCGTTCTCAAGTTTCCGACGAAGGGAAACACTCATGGTCAGAAGTACAGTGGATCGTGATGGGCACAACATACGGGAGCACGTGGGGGGAAAAAACCCACGTCGTCTGACGGAAACCGGAACTGACGTCAACATCCACAGCGCCATCTAGGGACGACTATCCGCAGACTTCTCTATAGAATGAGTCAGCATAACTGGTCGAGGTTTGGTTAGGCTGATTGGCTAAGGGTGTCTGATGGTTTTATCTCATGAGAAGCGTAGAATGTCACTGAATGATGGAGGCTGGGAGAAAAGGAAAAATGGGCGGATATCGGAGTATTTGGGTGAAAGCACCCTCGAGGGCCGGGCCTTTTAAACAGGTGCCGCGTGTAGAGAAAGTACTGTATTACTCAGGAGATTTGAACCCTTGCGTCTCTGCGTCAGCGACATACACGCGTTACCACTAAGCTACGGTTCGCCTCGACTAATTTTTAAGAGGAAAAATGCAGAACAACTGAATCCGTAAACACCAGACGTTAAAACAAATCTGGGTAATTACAATCTAAACATTTTCTCCATTATTGAAATTCCTCATTTTGCTTGTCCTTCCCTAGACATCGAGATCTAGATCCTAACAACAATGTAAAGGTGCGGTTTAGTTCGCAAGGCTCCGCTTTCTTCCAGTTAAGAACGGCCTTTGGACACGAACGATTGTTCACGATATTGTACAGGGCGAATCAACACGATGTTGTCTAGTCTAGCGACGGCCAGAGAGCGGGCCAGACAACAGCCACTCGCCTCTCGTTACAAGCCGGTCTGAGAACTAATAAAGCACCATTCCAGCGCCGTGATGGATGTGTTTCAAGCCTCGTTCTGACGCCAAGAGATTGTGGGGCCGGTGTGGCGGTGTGGAGGCAGAGGGAGGAGACCTGGGGGGGGGGGAAGTGCACAGCTCAGTGAAATAGGCCACTGATGATAACAGCACCTCACTTCCCACATGCCTTTTTCTGGCCTCCACACACATGCAGGCTCCCATCACAACGCGTCCCACCAGTGGAGCAGACAGGCGAGTGTTACAGGTGCGAGAGATGCGAGGGACGCTAGGCACCGTCACAGAGATTATTAGGGACAAGCAGGCGGCATCTAGCATGGCGGAAAGGGTT
>SMGT01002120.1:5240-58408 GCA_004794575.1 Lanistes nyassanus | reverse complement strand
CGAAGTCCCTCATCCGTACCGATCAACGCTTCTTCGTCCGGGTACTCATTACCCTAACGAGAATTACAATCAAGACCCAGCTACCGTTCATGCACAAGTACACAGCCCCCGTAAACCTCGTTGCGTCTGGAAATCCTTGTTCTCTCCACGGAGGGCAGTATTCGGACTAAACGATATGGTTTTGAACCTTTCAGATTCTGTACACAGCACGAAGGTCTGCCGAGTTTCACGCGAGCGCATAATCATACCTTCCGCTTATCTACCCTTGCTCTTCAAGCGTGCTCATTTCCCGTGCTTTGACACTATCAGTTTAATCAAACTCTGAATCGGCGCCCCAGCAGGAAACTGGCTTTGAAACCCCGGATAAGCAATAGAATCATTTTGTGGGTTTACGTACGTGCGTGCGCGCGCGCGCGCGAGAGAGAAGTACAAAGAACAAGAGAAGAAAGATTGGATATAGAAGACAGTGGTTTGCACGCGATACGGTCAGGCGGTAGTCTGGAAATGGGCAATAGAATCATTTTGTGTGTTTACGTGCGCGCGCGCGAGAGAGAAGTACAAAGAACAAGAGAAGAAAGATTGGGTATAGAAGACGCCAGTGGTTAGCACGCGAGACGGTCAGGCAATAATATGGAAATGTCTAACAGCAATCCGACAATTCTAGACTAGCGACTAGCATTGCCTTACATGCTGGAAGAAGTGAAAGTTGCACAGACAAGAAGGCTGTAGTGGAATAACAAGTAAAACGACTCTCCTCCCTCCCCCGCTTCATTCCCCCCCCTTCTTCTGACAGAGACCATATCATATTCACGGCAGTACCACTCCGTTTATCTCGAAAACGCCATCTTTCTCTCTCCTCTCCTCTCCCCCTCCTTGCCTTTCGTTTTTACTCATGCTTTTGATTTAAAATAAAGGACAAGAACACTGTAATCTCTCGCAGACCACAAGCAAATCGCTAGCTTCCTGGCTTTGTGGCTGCAGCATGAGGCTCAAGTTACTCGTTAGCCGCAAAACAAATATAAAACAACATATCCTCTCGACACAGCCATCACGATTTCCTTGCAAAGTTTAATGCTATTACATAAAAATTATGGGATTGCACTCGAATGCTTCGAAGGATGACCATATCTGTTTTCGCTCTCAAAGGAAAGTGACCTTGTGACGACAGCAATGGTCGAGTAGGCAACACCCCGAAAGAAACCAACGTGAAACTGTCTTACTACAAACTTGAGAAATTAGTTTGCCGATGTAGTAACCGAGTCGAGTCTGTTTTTTTAAAATCAATAATATGAATGGTCCCTACAACCCCCTGCCCTCCCCTACCATCGGAAAAAAGTTTTGTTCCCTCCCCCTAACCCCGTTACGACCGATTAGATGGATAAAGTTACGTAATCACACACACGGTTGAAGGCTGCTACCAACAGGCGTTTCATCTCACCTTACGTGAAGGCTGTGTTTCTGCACTGCTAAGCCTAACGGCTAGGTTGTCGATAATAGGACAGAAAATCAAAGCAGCAAAACAATGGCGACTAAGTCGACAGAAGGTAGAAGCCAGGGCTTCAAATGCCGCCCCAATTGCAGAAAAATGTTGTTGTTGTTGTTGTTGTTGTGGTGGTGGTGGTGGTGGTGGTAGGTGGTGGACGATCAACAGAAGAGAACTTTGAATCAAAAGACACGGCACTACTATCGATCAAAGTTCAAACCTTTGTCTGTGCACGTCTGTCATGGTGCGGCACTGCGGCTTGGCTCCCTTTTCCGCCATCCCTTCTAAATTTAGCATGTGTGCGTGTTTGCAAGCGCGCGTGTAGGAAGGCAGAAGAAGGGGGGGGGGGACGGACGAGCGAAGAGGATGGGGGACGAGATGAAACACATAAGGAACAGCTGCTGAACGATACAGAATATCAGTGCAAACATCCATTTACCAAGGCCATGCGTATGTCAATCATCTGAGGCGGAGAGAGAATTTATTGTCTGCGACCTGCCTGTATGCCTCTTCACTCAGACAACTTCATATGAATACCTGAGAAACTTTTCTGAAACAAAAATGACACGATAGTTTGCCCGCCTCAGAGATCGGTCTCTACTCCAAAAGAAGTAAAATACTACAACTGATGTTTCTTGGTATTGCTTCATTGTGTTCTGTGCGTGTTGTCGAAGTGTAACAATTAAGTTAAACCACGGCAGAAAGAGACAGTAACAACATTTAAATAACGATGGATGAGGACAAAATCCGTCCCCGCCCCACCACTCCCTCCCCCTCTCCGCCAACACATCAGAAACTTGTAATAAATGATTTCCTCACTAAAAGTCTGGGAAAAAAACACTTCTGCAGAATCAAGAAAACAGAATCACCCACGGAAAAAATAGACCATTGTATACACGTAAAAGAAAGGGGTTGCCTTTCCGCCAACATTAATCGAAACAAAAAAACTATTCGGGTGTGTTTCTACGAATCAAATTCCTGGCCGCCACAATTTAAAACAGAAGCACTCACCCCGGGATCGACAAGGACCAAACTCATTAAAACATTACGGAAGATTAAAAAATTTATTCAGCTCAGACCCCTACCGACAGCCCTCCAGACAAAAGTTTTTCTGTTTCGATTTTGTCTTGCCTGATAACGAGTGGCGATAAGACGTTTGGCGGAACTAGCACACCGCGGGCAACTCGGGCAGATTTAAATATAACCCTCGGAAGTGAAACCATACTTGTCTCTTTAGTCCGGAAGTTTTTTATCTTCAGACGAAAGGCCGCGTCAACGCGCTTGAAGCTAAAGCGGTGCTGCGTCTGAATTGCTTCCAGCTGGCCTGCTGCAATGATAGCCCTGACCCAAGAGACTCTGTAGATGAGTGATCTTTTCTTAGATTCGGGGCAGACCACCTCACTCTTTGAGGCAAGTAGGCGTTTAAACGAATGTCTCAAGTGTATAATTTACACCTATCAAAACATCCCCCAAGAATATTAACACGGACTTCACATGGTCTAAGTAAGAGGGTCTGCTGGATTTCTATGCATACTCGAACTCTCTCAAAATCAAGGCGTGTCTCGGCTTACCCATCACTTCCTACAGTGGGGTGGGGATCGAGCCTTTTGGTTAGCGTCAGTGGCAGTTGCCAAGTCGCCACCGACTGTCAGCTGAAGACAGCCCAAAAGTTTTCAGCGGCTCGCTTGGACTCGTCAAACTTCTCGGCTCAGGACCACGGATTACTACTCAGTTCAAAGGTGCGGCATTTCACACTCCGCCACATCGCCTCCACCTTTCTTCCACCATGGTGGAGGTGGGGGGGGGGGCAGGGGGAGTCGATCGTCCGTTTGTGCATGCTACCACAGAACCCCAAGAGCAGCTTCACACGCAGCGTCTTGTAATCCAAACAACAACACCAAAATAAAAACAGAAACAGAAACAAAAACTGGCAAACGAACCACCAAACCCCCAATTCGGTTTGCCGGGAAAGGAAATTGGTTTACAAAAATGAGCTAGTTGAAACTGTCCCCTACATCACTTCCCGAACTCGCCGGTACACGCGCATACATATTCGCCCACAAACGCTAGTACGTCCCCGTTTTCAGTTAGTCACGTCCAAATGCGGTCTAGTGCGTGGGGCGGTTGACGACAGTACCGAGACCCGAGACTGCGCGGAGACTTCCGGTTCGCTAAAAGTGTAGCGCGCTAGTAACACCCTGTCATTTCCTTAACACTTTCCCAAACTTTCAATACATGCTTTGTGTAGTCAACACTGGCCCTGCTGTGGGTATGTGGGTAACATCAACAAACGGGCAGATGGCAGGCATGCCATCTGCTCGATTTGACAACCTCCCCTAGGCGAACAATGCAACTTACTGTTAGCCGTCTCATCCCAGCCGGCTACACACCTTCTGCGCTACAGTTAAATTATTTCTCTCCAAATCAGTAAGATTATTAACTAACAGTTTAATGAGATCAACCTATTGTTGTCGTCCGTGTTCTAAACTAAATACCTTTTGTTTTGTTTGGATGAAACGGGGAGGATCATGCAAGCACAATGTACATATATTAACTAGCAAAAGATCAACTGCAACAACTGATCTAAGCTTTTTGCAGATTCCATCAGGAAATACAAAACCAGGCAAATTTATATTAGCATGCTCAATATAGCTGCTGCCTGTATTTTGAGACTTAATAAAATCACCATCACTGTATCACAAGCTTCAACATCCTGCACAGGACACCACATCTGAGTGACTGGTGGAAGAGATGTAACAACATTGTGTCCTCACTACAGCTATTGACACAGTGGCTTCTTGCCACCTCCAAATCAGCACCTGGCATTCATCAGCCCAGTGGTGGCTAAGCTAATCCTCACATGGTCCACATGACTGCTGCAGTAATTATAATATTATCAAATCACTCAGTAAACATCCCTGGAGGTCTACCAAAATTAACTGACTTGTTCCCTCGGCAACTGACAATGAATACCTTTAGTTTACTCAAGATCTTTGACTGCAAGTATTGATGTAATAATGAAGTTTTTTTTTTTTTTACCAAGATGTCACATTCTCAAGTATTGGTTAAGTTACTGAAATCCACAGACTGAGGTTTTGGAAATCTCTCTCTTCTGCTCTCTTACTTTAGTTTATGGTCATGGTTCACACATCCAGCTATATCAGAATTTACATACATGCCTTATATCTATTGCCAAGCCATCAATTCCATCCCTGAGGTGGATCTGGTATACCTACTGAAACTACCCCTGGGGTTACAACTGGAAGTAACCCCCCCCCCCCCACACACACACACAACCACTACCAAACACCATGCCAGCTTCAGTCTGCTGATCGTCACAGGTGGATAAGAAAATTTGTGAAATATTGCATAATTCATGTGCTGAACCTGCACGTGTAACCAAATTGGTGAGCTATGGTACCTATTTTATCCCTCAGTAGTGGGCGAGGGTTTGAATCTCAGAGGTACAAAATTTACCCATGGGGGTAAATCCGGTCATACCCAAAACACCCCTGGGGGTCCACCAGTGTTTGCAAATGCTGAGCACCTGTGGGGACGCTTGAAACTGTCCACCATTTACAGGTGTCGACTGTAACTCACAAATGAACCACCGTTCACACAGATCTCTTCAAAAGAGTGTAGAAACCAGTACCTGTATTGGTACATAATCGTTTGCCACTGTCATAGTTTAAGAACTTTTGTATGAGGTGCTTGTGGTTTAGGGACATCAAGATGGAAACACTCCATCAAAATGTGCTAACTGGTTGGAATATACCACTTCCTGCTCAAGTACAGAGTTTTGCCTCTCGTGAAAGAAATTTGGTAGAGACTTTGCAAGCACCAAAATGTAGGGAGTGAAGTCAGTGTGAATGGGTGCCTAAGACTAAGAGAAAAAGAGAGAGACTGACGTGTGTCCACAACAGACAAACTGTACAAAACACAACAGGGACTAGAAAGGGTGTCAGCTGTTCACATGAAGCAGGTGTCCTTTATTTTAAGTCGAGCTGGAAAATTCGTTGTTTGTGGGTCACACTTGAAAACTTGATTACTTTGAGCTGTATTATGGGGAACTCTGTTATGTAGGTATCATGTAACATTAATACACGTCTAATACATTGTTAAAATACAGACTGAATTATGATGGTGTGTTGCTGATCAAGAATGGAAAGTCAGAAACTCTGAAAGTATGTCATGATCTCTGTACTACCAGAAGGCGGAGAGCCACTTGCCAGCTCATCAAAGTGTGAAAAATGCACAGCATACAATAAATTTTAGCAAACACGTCTCATTTATGCAAACATATTTGCATCAGGTTTTCAGGGACCAAAACTACAGCAGCATGGGTAATAATAACAAAAACCTAGTATCACTAACAGTGTTTTTATCCAGCACAGATGTTTAACCAGAGTGCCTCTTTGAATCAATCCTGCCACAGAGAGACACCTGGAGACAGAGCCACACAGCAGACTGAGACAAAGAAAACTCTTGATCCACCTTTCTGTAAATCAATGGATCTGGCATGTTTTCATCTCCCCTCAGCGATTTTGGCTAGAGCTGTAATTAGAAGTGTTTTGCCACAGTACTGAATCACAGAAGGCAAGAATTAGTCAGTTTTGCGAACAAGTTTTATCACTAAAGGTCAACAATAGCGAGCAACTTGAACTTGAGTTTAACGCAGATATCCCAAAGCTAGAGTCACAGTCGATGGTACACGTCGGATAACGGCTACCCATTGTGATGTTGCATCTTTTCCGAGTTAATTTTAAAAAAAAATACCAACTACACCATCTTCATCGTCAATAAGCCTAAAATAGAACGCCTCGCGAAATCGCCGCCATCAGATCGAGTGTAAAGGGCAAGCTAAATTAAGAACTCGCTACGTGTGATCTAGTCCATAGTCCGTAGAGTTCTATAACTTAAAAAAAAACAACAGAGAGCTAAGGCACGTCAACAACATAATACAGAACACGTCAGATGGTGAGTCAGTCAGTGGTACACGTACCACTCAAGTGGAACTGGGAATGGGAACGGCAAAACTAGAAATGCACACCGAATGAGGTACTAGTATTTTTTTTAAAAAATAGATCAACTATATTTAATACTATTTTCCCAAAACTCACCTGCGTTTCTTCCGTCATTGCAACAGCCTGAAACACTCCACGAAATCCAGGCCCGATGTCGGGCAAGAAAAGAAGTCAGAGGAGTTTCCAAGCGTTATCCCGCAGCTGGCATTTCAAACTGAAAGAAGCTTCTCTAGCGATAAGTTCCTTTGAAAGCGTTCCAGCAAGCGTCGGTAAGTTCAGGGAAGCAGTTTATCTCCCTTGTAGGCGATTCGCTACACAAATTTTGCTACACGGGCACAGTACACACTCTCCTCAGTCCAGGCTTTCTTCCGACGAACTTCTCCCATTGCCAAGCACGCCTGTCAAGAGGCGAAGCCGTGCAAAAGTGAGGCAAAAATAAACAAAGGGAAGAGTCGTCGGCAGGCTCACAAAGACCCGTCTTGTCGCGCGTCACATCCTTGAAACAAGACAACAAACTTTTCAAACAGACCCGGGACTTCCAAGCCCTCGGCCAGCGGCAGACACGTACACGAGCGTGCTACCGTCGCGTTGCTCGAGTCAGCGAGGCAGACGTGCTTTGCCAGTCTCGTTCTCACCGCGCCTCAGGTGCCCGGATAACAACATTCTCACCTCAGAGATGACGTCATTAAGATTCGTGGGGTCGCGATATCTCAAAGGGTCGAGTTTTTATTTTTAGAACGATGCTGCCCGTCTCCGCACAATCCACTTATAAAGCCGATAGCAGAACAAGTTTAATGATTAACTTTAGTAAGTTTTTGGTTTCTTCTCTAGGAGAATAATTAAGTGAATCGATAAATGTAGGAAACACATTTTAGTTGGAAAACCAAGCCTGTAAGTGTAACCAAACTGAACCCGTTGTCGGTTGGAAGCGAAACGAGAGTGTAGCACAGTCCGTTTGCGCCGCTCTATTTGCAGCTTAAGAGGGTATAATGGTGTGAACTTCCGACCTCGACAGCTGAGGCGAGGGATGTCGAGATTGTCGACAGATCGGTCCCTTCCACTCGTGTTTGCTGCGTGTGTACGTGTTCCCATCCAGACCCGGCTTCCGCGTCAAGCATGATCAAGCGTGTTGACCCGGAAGCGTGCAGGAGGTGGGGGGGGGGGGGGAGTGCAGGCGTGCGAATGACACTGCACCGTATGAAGAAAAAAAAAATGCTGCATGTGTCCGACTGACACAGTTCAGTGTTTCACAGTTGTATTATGAACATGCACAGGGTATAAAGTGAGTGCAGAATGAGTTGGTGAGTGCGCGTCGTGAGGACGTGTGTTCGTTTGAGTGAGAGAAATGAATGCGCAATGTGTGTAGAAGCTTATCTTTTAATAAAACTTGTCCTAAAAGTTCTGTGTCGGGTTGCAGTGTTGCATTTAAAGTAGCTTACGTATGTTTGTGTCTGCCTGTCCGGTCACAAGAGCGGTGGTAATGCTCATATTCGCCCTTGGTATTTTACGTGCCTGTAGCCTTACGTATAGGAACGGTAGATAAGAATTTTATTTACGCCCTTGCACCCTGACCTTGGATAAGACAGATGTTTGCCGCATAAAGAACGTACGATATATATTGCATACACAGATGTTTATAATATAGTGTGGTAAAGTAGTAATATGCATAATTACAACAACAATATAATTAATAGGAGATATATATATATTGTGTGTGTGTGTGTGTGTGTGTGTGTAACACACACACACACACAGAGCAGTGAGGGCACGTGTGTAACTTAAAGACTCGATCGATTCGGTTAAAAAAATGAACGTAGTCTAAAGCCGGAATTGGAGGCAGATTGGGCTACGCCGAAGGACAGTCTGAATGCAATCATCTGAGCGTCTGCGTGTATAAAGATTTCCTGACTTGTCTGGATCTGGATCGAGTCTCCTCTTTCCCACCCCCACCTCCCCACACATCAAAGCACGTACACAAGAAAGAGCTGAATGTCAGCAACGCAACTAATACATAAATCTGCCCGCAAAGAGCAAACATTATTGTAGATATGTATTCGGGTTATTGTAGATGTGTATCCGGGTTATTGCAGATATGTATTCCGGTTATTGTAGATATGTATTCGGGATTGACATACCGCAGAGAGTTTTGGAGGGGGGTTTTAACAATTTTTTTTCATATCCGACGAAATCTAACCATGTAAACCTATTGTCACTGTAAACGTTTAACGTTTAACGCGCATTTCACACAGCTGACGTCATAAAGGTGTCCTCCACCCCTCGATCGTAGCTGTATACTTACACACTGATAATTAAGGTACGTCCCTTAAAGCTATTGGCAGATACCTATGCGCAGGTAGATAAGGTCGGTCGTGGCTGTTAATGCTTATCTCAAGATCTGACGCCTGGCTTGGTGACGCATCAACGAGGTCAGGCTGTCCTGTGCGGTCGGTGGTGTTGTGGGTTGTTTCTGCTTTTGTGAGACTGCGCGCGACTTGCAGCCGTTGAAGATCTAACTTTTAAAAGCCGCTTTTGATCACGAAATCTGGCACCCACCCGACCCCAGTTCTACCCGCGCAGTGTCAACCAGGGAGACCTCGGTTATTTTCAATAGCGGTAGCTATAAAGGGTGGAACTACACACGTATTACACGTCGGAGACACGAGCGAGTGAAATTACTGTCATGCACGGCAAGGAGGTGGGCAGGTGGGTGTGTGGGTGTGTGGGTGGAGGGATTGAGGTGGGTGTTATGGGTGTGTGAGTGCATAAAGAGTACCGGTGGGCTTGCGTGTGTGCATGCTTGTTGCCTGGATGTGGTAACGGAGGCCTTTATGAAAACGCACAGGGTGGAAGATACAATAACAAATTAACTGACGCTAGTTGATGGGAAATCACAACGGGATTGGAGAAGTCTGGAAAGTACACAGGCTTCGATGATGGCCCAGTTCTGACACTTGGCAAAGATCAAAGAAACGTGGAGAAGGTGAGGGATCGAGGCACCGAAGTCTGTACACACTGCGAAGAGGGGGGGGGGCGTTTTAGCTACATTTAGGAACCGTTACGATGCAAGACACATATATAGTGACCGAATCTGTTCGCCATGTCGAATAGACGAAGTCTAAAGAATAAATTCTTCTACATGCGTTCGAAGTTTCTTCCAGCTTCGACGAAGAATTTCTCCCCAGGAAGCCTCTCTTCTGTATAAAAAAGAAGAAGAAATGGCAAAAGATGTATCATTAATAAATGCGCAAATCAAAATTTCAAAATTATTTTATTATAATATGGCTGGAGTAGTTTCTTGCAAATGCTTTCATTCAGCTCTAGACATTTAACTTATATAAGTCTGATTCAACCTAATCCAGAACAATGCAACTTTCTTATTTGAGAGCTTCCCTGTTTGTGACACTGAGGTGTCATTCGACACTATTAAGTTATTTAAAGACCGCACACTATCTTGTGTAGGATCGTCTTTGGAAAAACTGTTATTTTGTCCTTGCTTAGGAAAAAGCATACATAATAGATGCGAGAGCTGAATGTGAATATTGGTTTGGAACTTAGCGATAAATACCTGTACACTGTCCTAAAACGTTTGGAATCTTAAATTTTAATGTTTGCTGACAATCTTGTTTAAGAGTCTCAGTGAAAAATAATAATAATAATAATAAAAACCCTCACAACGGTGAAACAAAGTGGGATAGGAGGAGTTAAGCATGTGTCGCAGAACGAACTCTAACAGATGTTTGACAGCTTAAGGGAAGTAACAATTGCGAAAGGCAGGTAGCCTTTGGATGGCTTCCCTTGAGGCCACATGTTGGTCCACTTGTTGCCATAGACTGTAGACAGTCAATGGTTGGGTTGGGATCGTCTGCAGTCGTGTACAGGAAGTGAGGAGGGGTGGGGGGAACTGGATAGAGCTGCCGACTAGTGGGATGGGGTGGGTGGATTGCTGGCTCCTGACATTTGACTTTTAGCCGTAGGGGAGGGGGGCGGGCTTCAAGCCATGTACATATAAATCACATTTATCACATTCATTTGAACAGAGATAGGTTCGAATCAGGATGTGGTCTAGGATTATTTCCTGGAGTTAAACATTGCATAGACTCCATTCGACCATCCCCCGAGCGTTAAGCTGCCTGCCCGCACTGGCCATCTTACTGCAGCTATCAGTCACGTGGGTTTTCCCCCCAGGTATGCCTCACAGACGTGCAGTACGTTACCTACACTCCCTGTCACTCACCTTCTGGTGAGGGCCTGCGCACTGCACGAAGGACAAGACTGTTACGTCATTTTGAATATGACGTCTTTGACAAGTTTGACGTCTTTACGCAATGACGTAATATCAGTTCCTAGATCCAGAGGCTCGATCAAAGACATCCTTGAGAGAAATCTTGCTTGGATTGAAATGGGCCCGAACAAACGAAAAAATAATACAATGGGGAAAGCATTTTCCAGGCGAACCCGACGCCTGAGGAGTTAGAGACAACACATGATTAGAAGCGGCAAAAGGATTGAATTTGTGTTGCCTTGCAAAAGCTAGGCATTGCGTCAGCCCGACTCTGAAAGTAGAGTTGGGACGAAGTCGAACCCAGCTATTCCTGGCCCCTAGATGTGGGTCCAACCTCAGTGAACGTTCGGCCTTCTCCCGACTACCACTCGTCCACCTGTAGCCGTGTCCAGATGCTGCAAAGCATGTAGAGGGTAGTGCATCACAATCTGTTGAGCAGCTGCAGGCCAGGAGTCGAATGGAGGCTTAGAGGCAATTAACGAACTCGCCTTGACCTTTGTCGTCTGTGGCCGCTGGATTGCCAGCCTGAGAACTGTCCTCAGCAAACGTCTTCGCCGTGTTGCAGAAATGGACTGGTGGGTCTGAGAGGATATGACATGCCTCCCGCCGAATTGATGGCTTTGTTTGAGCGGCTTCGTGTCGGTCGGTGCATCGGAAACTGAAAACCTTAGGGTGGATCAAGGTCTCATTAGCGCGCCAGGTGTTTGTAACATCCAAATCCACGTCGCCCTCTGCCACCCAATTTGATCGCTCCATCTACTTCCTGGGCGACCTCCAGCAATTTCGACATCGACATCGAGGCCCAAGTGCAAGCGCGCAGAGGTATCATGGACGGCTTGGGCAGCATTCTTCACTGCGACAGCACTTGCCCTCGATGTGCACCGGATGGGTTTGGTGATTCACCGTAGAGTTCCTGGGTTGGACCAAGGCACCACAATCAGCCACAGATAGGTGAAGTGGCAGTAACTGTGGCTAGATCTCATCGAGACATCATTCTGCACGAGCGGTCTAACCAGCTGAGAAGTGTCAATGAGACCCACGAGTTTACGACGCGTAGCGGTATGTACTCTTCCCCTATGGCTAACCTCCACCGTGCGAGCGGGCAGCGAAAGATCACGCCTGGAGGGTATGCAGCATATTGATTGAATATGCGCTACGCGGCCAATGCTCACTTTTTCATCGAGCGAGGCGTCTCTTCCAGCAGTATTGTGTCGATCAGTGTGGCAAGATTCAGTTACAGGATCGCGCAAAATCGCAACCAGTCCAAGGTTCGATCAGAGTTACATTCTGTTCTGCTTGACCTTGCAAACAATGACGAACCGATTTTTTTGGTGACATGCAGCAAATGGTCGACGAAAATCGATCTCTAGCGAGGAGGCAGCACATAGTCCCTTGCCCCATTTTTCTCAGATGGTGTGGTAAATATTAAAAAGCAAAACCTAAACGCAATGGCGATCGTGCGAACGCTTGGAAGGCCAGATTTATCAGTCACATGAACCCTAACTGGCCCGAGGTTCTGAAGGACTCCCCGACTGCTCAGACATCTGCGAATCGACCAGGTCCAGTATGCAAAGAAGGCCGAACAGCTGACTTATTCTTGTCATGGTGGAAATTGCAGAATAAGCTCCTTAAATAACCTATGCACAAAAACCGAACAGCCTGATTTCCCCTGGTTATTCGGTAATAAGTTATTCGGTCGTCCCAGAAGCGAATAGCTTATTCCTAAAAGGTCGCCGAAACAGCCTTTTCAGAGACAAAATAAACAAATATTTTAAAAATCCGTTTAACATACATGACAATTTAGACATATTAAAATATGTATTTCGACGTGCTGAAGTTTTGGGCGTTATTCATAAATTTAATACTGTCATTGAAGCTTTGAATCTGCATGGAGCGTGACACCACTGTTACAGATCAAGGTCACTGTAACATTGTTGTGTAAAGTTCTGGATAGACGGAGCTGGTGTTAGTGACGGGCGGAGAGAAGAATAGAGACGAAATTAAAATCAAACTATATCGAGCAGCCTGCTGACCTGCTGTCTAGTCTCACCACCATGGACGATCACACTGCCTAGGTAGATGAACTTGCAGTAGATGGGAATTAGTCTGGCCTCTGCCCTCTACCTGTCTGTGGGCGGTCCGACCAGGAGACGAGTATCCTGCCAGAACAGAGGTCAAGGACGTTGAGGCACGCAAACCCTTAACCACGATAAGGTTCCCATTTGTATTGAGGGAAGCTTACCCTTTAACATTATACTGGCACAGGGCCAACCAGTCCTAGCACTGTTTCCCACAATGCCAGGCGTCTGGCAGGGCAGCTACTAGATTGCCAATTTGCCAGAGTTTTGGTTATCTGTTTTCAGAGTTTTGGTTATCTGTTTTCTGAGTTTTGGTTATCTGTTTTCAGAGTTTTGGTACCAACATAAGAAGGAAAGCATGTCGAATCATTTGACTTAGAATCTACCGTCCGTTATAATTTTGTTGCTGTTGTGTGCAGAGGTGAACCACGTCTGTCAAATAGTTAAAATGCAGTATCCAGGTGATCTTTAGTCGGTTATTGGATTTGCTGCTTTCTTGTTGGGGTATCCTGAAAAGCATGTTGATAGACGGCGGAATAGAAAGTCCAGTAATATTTCGGAAAAGTAATTTTTGGTGGACTCCCATTTGTCTGCCATCAGTAGTACGACGTAAATGGACTTATTGTTTCCTTATCTCATAATCTAAGAAAGCCAGATACTTGATCTTTTTTGTCATGAAATAGAGATTTGACCCATGTGCATGCTGGTACAAAAAGCTCATTTTTGCCAGAAGTCTGTTGATCCGCCGTGCCCGTCGAATGGCGGCAAGGACTTGGGTATGATGATTAAATCATGCTGAATGCTGTAAAACGTTATTTGGGTGGCAGTGACGGACCAGTCGTTACTATGACAGGTACTGGATTGGGTCGTGGTGTACCCCCAGTGGGTTTCAGGCACTAATACGGCATCATTAGTGCTTAAAATAAAAATAAATATAAATAAAATGTGGATTTTTAACGCGCGAGAACACATTTCATGCACGCTTATCCACGTTGAAAAAAAACCCACATCGATGCATCAAATTTTGACACATTTTTGCAAGACCACACTTGCTACTTCAGATATAAAACATTAAAAAGAATAACAAATGGTCACAAACTGAGAACAGGGAGCGCTTTCTATTGTTGGAAGGTTTAAAAATAAACACGCAGAACACATGCGTTATCAGTAAGAAAAAGAAAAGCCCCTTGCGTTCAGTTATGTCATGCTGTCTACTTCCAGCCAGACGCTTATCTCCTTCGTGCAAAGTCTAAACTAGGACTGTAGGAGCATGAGAAGAACATAAAGGTATTCTTCAAAGTACGAAGATGTTTTTCTCTCTCGGCCATTGTGAAATTTTCTCTTACTGGTTCCACGAAAGCTTTTTTTTTAATTCTACGACCTGTTCTAGTTGTGATAAGTAATTTCCATTAGAACCATATCTTACCTCCCTGACGTTCAGGTCAAAGAGAAAACAGAGCAATTTGCTAACCCTACTTTCCGTTAAATTCTTCATGGTTGTTGTTACCTCCCGCTTCCAGACCAAACGATATAGGTTAGTGGTAAATAGTTTTAAAAAAATTTAACGATAGCCGAAAGACCACGAGTCGCGCCAGCTTGTACATTCTCAGCTGTCCAGGAGGCATGTTGTTTAGCTGTAAATTCCAGATGTGTTCTGTGCAAGGAAGATCTGATTAGCTACGGTCCATGTTCAAGTCTTTCTTGATGAATATGTGTCCTAGTTCGAGGAACCACACCATGTGTGAACGTACAGTTAAGAAAGGCGGTTACAGGGTGGACCAGTAGTTCGCCTACACGTGACCAGGAAGGTGGGACAGTGTGGGACATCATGGAGATCGATCGAAAACTTGTGCGTCGCTCCAGACGTCTGCCCTTGCGTCTGGTCTTTTACGTCATCGTGGCGCTCAGCGCATGCGCCGTCGTGGTCTTATTGGTCACCAGCAGCGTGTCACAGACCACGACTATACGCATCAAGCTCCACTCCTCTGAAGAGCTCTTTCTAAGGGAGGCCATCCAAGACATACAGCTCCTCCCCAACAAGACGGACGAGGAGGACGAAGTGGAGAAAGGTGATGAGCTGGACAAGAAGCGAACGAAAGGACACTGCAAAGAAGAAAGAGAAAGAGACGCCAGGAACCAGCAGGGCTTCAAATATTCTGACGGTGACGAAGACGAGGGCGAGGACGAGGACAGCGACTTGCTGTTCCGGCTGCCGGAAGAAGAGGTGAAGGACGCGGTGAGGGGGAGGCGCGAGAAGTGGTCACGCCTAATGCCTCTCAAGCGGCTCAGACAGCTGGGGGCTCAGAACGGAGACTATATCAAGCGTCTGGACCTGACAAACGTGGTGAGTCAAGGTGTATTTCAAGGAGCAGCCGACTGATCCTGTGTGTAGTATCCTGTTTATGATCGTGGATGAGCATTGAGGTAGAATTTGGACCAAATACGAATGTGCGTCTTACTTCGTCGAACACGATCACTGTTATATTCGCCAGGTTCGGCGAAGTGGCATAAGCACATTCGTTCACGTAAAATTTGGACTATATACGCCCTGCTTCTGGTTGGATGTTTTAGTTTAATCCCGTGTTAAGCGCTCCTGAATGGGTTGTGTTTCTTTAAGTAATAAAACCATAGATCGGTTGGGCTTTGTTTCAGTCAATTTTTGGTTTTGATGTCAGATTTAACATCTACGTACAGTTTTATTGGCTGCAGCTAGTTGTGTGTTTACCATTATTGTGATTGATTGTTTGTGCAAGTTTAGTTGCATTTATCGGTGGTATGTTTCAGTTTGTTGTAATGGCTGCCAATAACCGTCAATATTTTGCCTGTAGCGGTGTCTTTTTTTTTATCTTGTTGATCGGTGAATTAAGATTATGGCCTCTCCACTTCTAGACAACCAATCTGGGCTAATGCATGCTCGACACGACAGAGTGGCGATAAAGCTGACACATTTGTGTGTGTGTGTGTGTGCATGTAGCACGATACTGTGCCAGGCAGACAGTGAATGCTAGTTTCATTATTCAGTAGATGCGTACCGGGTGCTACCTACCTACCCACCAACCCACCTACCTACCAAGTTCTCATTATATGACAGGTGTTTCCCGAACTTTTGGAAAACTACAGGAACCCGTGCTTTTACGACACGAAGACAAACAGCAGCGATTGCAGAAAAGGACCATTCAGAAACATGGCACAGCTTGCTAAGAAAGACAACTCGACAGAGCTTAAGAGCACGAAACAGAGTCTGCGTTGCCTCCCTTACTTCTTCGTCGTTGGTGTCCCGCTGAGCGGTGTGAATGACGTCATGCAGAGACTGGTCCTTCACAATGACGTCAGAGTACCACACAATTTCAGCTCGGAGTGGCTGAATCACTATAGATTTGGTGAGGGGTAGCAGTTTTACGTATCATGTCAATCAATCAATCAATCAATCAATCAATCAATCAATCAATCAGTCTGCAGGTTCTCAATAGTCAGTTATTTTTTCAGTGGACAAGGCCTGCACTTCTGTGGAGACGTACCTGGATTTCTTGCTACACGCGACACAGTTGATCGATTCAAACACAAAGGAGGACGGCTATCATCCGCTGGTCACAGGTAAAAGTTTCGAAGTTGGATGCAATTTTATTTTAGTTTTATTCAGATTGAGCGAGTACCGTCGAGCACTATGTATGTACCTACGTGCGTGCATGCGTGCGTGCGTACGTATGTATGTAGGCGTGCTTGTGTGTATATATACGTATGTGCGAGCATGCGTGCGTGTGTGTTTGTGCGCGTGTGAGTGCGCGTGTATGTATGTTGATTTCCTGTTGACTTCAGTGCCTTATACGGAGATATTTTCTTACACATAATGCACGCACGCACTCACATGGTCGCCCACACACGCAAGCACGCACGCACGCACACAAATACGCACGCACGCACACATATTTTACATTTCATCTTTCCTAGAGAATCGTCACAACTTTCGAGGATGTATAATATGGGGTTGATGATAACAATGATAACAGTACTGTGCATGACCTAAGAACATCGCAGGGACAGCAAAATAGACGCGAAGAGGGATCGTACAAACGCTCTTACATTTAGCCGAAACACAGGCAAAACAAAGTTAGAGGGATTTGCACTCATTTAATAAATACGCCACCAATCTAGGAATAAAGCAAACATGTAGGTATAAAGAAAACAGAGTCACTGGTCGCCGGCAACTTCGTGCTGAAACATTCTGCTAACTGTCCTTTGCGACTCTGACTGACGATTGGCCATCAGTGTCCACGTGACACTAAGCAGGTCCCCATGCCGAGGTCGGCAGAAGTCTGTTAGTCCAAGAAACGACGAAAAGCCCACAACCGGAAGAAGGGGCCAAAAGGGTCCATGGGGGGAGCAGAGAAAGGTGGCCCGTTTACAGGAGGAAAAGGTCCGTCTGAAAAAGAAAAGCCATAAACAGTAAAGTTCTCTGAAATTTTTGTTGTCTCCAGCTGTTACATAATTAGGTAGTATACTTGTCAAGCCTGGGTTGAGAGAGCTTTCCTATCTCCTCTCCATTTAAAAAAAATTCATAGTTAAAAGAGGGCTGAGTAAATACACAGGTTCTCTTTCTTGAGACCTTTTAATAAATTCTAAAAAAAAAATGTATTCATAAGCGATCGAATACTTTGATCGCTACCAAACTGACAAAAAGCAGAGCGCTTTAGTCGCTGTCATATATTTAATTGAGATGCTTGCAAGAGAATAACAAATCTCTGTTATGTGTTAAACATACAGGACTTTTTAAAAGTTAAATTTGTCCCATGACCTTTTTTTTTATTTCCGTAGGGGTCCATCTCTCCTTCGCTGCCTAACCTTCCCTGACCCGTGGGTCAAGTACCCGTTCGCAACTGGGTGAACAAGGGGAAGTGTGCTGCTGCGTAATAGAACCAGGGCTGGCTTGCATGAGCGTTCTTATGGCCACTTCCGGTTATAAGCGAGGTCGTAAGCCCCATTTGCTCTGTGTATTTTACGTACACCTTTACGAATGAACAGGTGATAAGAATGCTCATGCAAGCTGGCTCCGGGCTCAGAGACAAGCGCTCTGACTAGATGGTCATCCGCCTTCCCGTGTGACTTTTCTTTCTTGTTTAACATATATCAAAATCCAACTTTGATGGGCTTTTTAATCTTCCTAAATGATCTTCGTGCACACTAGACTTGGTGGCTCGCTGCAGCCAGCCTGAATAGAGGCACTTCAAGAGATCTCGTACTGCAGTCAGACATGTTTGTTTTGCTCTCTTTGTAGCTCTACAGTATCCAGCAAGCTGTTGTGACCGCATTTTTAATGTAAAATGTACGCGCATGGGATGTAGACAGATTTTAATTTAAAGGTTTGTAAAGCACGAGAACACTCCCAAAAGAGATGCGAGGTTCGCAGTGCGGTTGGGATGGAGTGGGGGAAAATATTTCTGTTTAAAATTTTCATTCTTTTTCGCACTGTCCTCACTGGACTTTGTCGACATTTGTGGACATTAAAAATCTCCTCGGAGGATATAGGTAATAAAAGAACCAAAGAGGGAAGAAAAGAAGGATGAGAAAAGAAGGAAGGAGAATGGAAGGGTATACAAGAAGGTAGGGAGGCAGGGAGGGCGAGAGAGAGAGAGAGACCAACAAAACTCACATGTTTGCGAAGAAGCGAGAACAAAGATGGCCGTCAGCAGCAGGGCTGCAAGTAATACGGTCGTGAACATTTTGGAAATCAAATCTGAAACTCCTTCCACCTGTCACAATAAACAACAACAGCAATAAAGGAACAAGGAAACAAGGACAGTCCATACGAGAACAAATGCTAGACTTTTTTTGTGCGAAACTCGAAGACGAGCAGACCTGTGGCATAAAAATGTGAACCATAACTGGCTTTACCTCTTGTTCGTAAAACAAAAGTAGTTTGTCTTATAGTAGAGTTTAGTAATGAGAGGTATCCTCACAAGCAGATTTAGAGGTCGGGGGACGGGACAGAGGAATGAAAGTTAACGTAACAAACATACGTTCTAATTTTTTTCGTTCTTAAACATAAACAAAAATCAACTTCGGCAAGGCGGGAGTGCAATCAGTGCATGGCAGAAAGTTACAACAAAGTTACACAAGCATGTTAGCAATGCTGCGGTCTACACAGATGAGATTTCTATACTGTGCTTTCCTTAGCAACAACTTAAATGGCAGATTAAATAAATAATACAGATAACTGTGACTGTACTCACACTCAGTTCTGTCAGCGACTGCTTGCTCGACTAGCTATGAGGGTGTACTTATATAGAACCCGTCTTCAGATGACCCGGAGGGTCAGGAGAAGGTGAAGGCTTTTTTTTTTTTTTTGAAATGACATTATCTGAACACAACAAAAAGCACCTGCCGGCGACAGTGAAGAATGGCTGGGCCCAACCAAATGTCAAGTCGAGATGCAGTGTCAAGTCAACGTGAAAGTAGCGCAGGTCTGGGAGTGAAGAGTTTACGAGAGGTAGCGACTAACAGCCGTGACCAACAGATGACTCGGATTAACGGCCCGGCATGCTTGAGTGAAAGCTTATTATGCGGCTGACGTAAAAGGTGATCTATCCATGTCCTCCATAGGGTAGACTGGCCCGAGATCGCGCTTGTCAGGGAAAGCTAAATTTCGAAAGCAACAAACCAAAGCGCTATGGCAACTAAGTATTGTGGAGTGATTTATATAGGGTTTCTTTCGGCAACTTGAATTTGTGTGTTCACATTCTCCTCACGTAGCACTGACATACAGAGATGATGAAGAAACAAGAGATGAAATTTTCTAGCGTTAAAGATAGGTTTAAAAACTGGAATGAGGCTACATAAAAAAGAGAGCTTTTCGTATACTGGAAAAGGGACCCAGACTAAAAAACGTATTATGATAGCACTTTTAAGTGACTAGCAAACCTGATCAATGATCCCGGATCTTCCCGATGGATAGCCAGGGTATTGAACATGGCTAACTCACGGCGAAATGAGGATTATGAAAAAGAAGAAATCTCCCCCCCCCCCACACACACACCTGATTCGTGTACTAAAATAGTTCGCTTTGTATATTAGTATTGCGATGCGCACGGTTGATGCATAGAATATAGCATTCCACACTGCGGTGATCCTTCATGGAGCTGGGGTTTTTTTTTATTCAAAAAATTCTCCCACACTCACTTTGCAAGAGGGGTGACGGTACTGGATTTGGATGAGCGCTTAAAAACATGGCAACTGAAAAAAACTTTGACGTCTGGGGAAATTTGACTTTTATTTGCAGGTGGACTAGACATTGTGAGGTTCGGTTCTTCTTTAACTTTGCTCTTTCTTTTAAGGCCGGTATGAACATCAGGCGTGGCGTCTTTTCAGATGTCCGGCATGTTTACTACACTGTTGTTCTGCGACGAGTTACAATACGAAAACACGCGAGGAATGTCGATGCAGAGGAGATTTGTGATGTTCAGCGCGGGATTCCTACGTAGTTTTGTGCCGACAAAAGGGGAGAGCACTCTTACTATTCACCAGTTTATTTTTAGAAGCTCAGCAGTGCGCAGTGTTTGTTGCAAGATTACTAAAACAACTTCGTTTATGCGACAACAATTTGTCTCAACGCATTTAGAGAAGTCCTTCTCGCGTTGTGCAAAACAATCAACAACCATAACAAAGCAGTTTGTCAGATGGGTAAACGCTGTAAAATCCATTTTTTCCAGAAACATCTCGTGCAGTTTAAAGGATGTCATTGGGAGGAAAGGAGGGATATAGAGATGAGAAATGGATGTGAGAGGAAGAGAGGGAAAAGTCATGAGTAGGTACGATGCAGTACTGAGAGAAAGGGATGGACAGATGGAGGTGTGGGGGGGGGGGGAGAACCGTGTTTGATGTACAGTTATCGATTGTTTATACAGAAAAGAAATGATAGGAAACCAGTTAATATGAACCAAGTAAAACACAAAACACAGACAGTCGACGTTGCGGGGCATTTCTTCTTCGTCAGGACAGGGACAAAAAGCAAACACACTAAAAACATTTTTGTTTACATTTTGTCCTTGTCCTAACGAAGGGGTAATGCCCGGAAACGTCAACAGTCTGTGTTTTGTTTTTTATTTGGTTCAGATTACTTATTTTCCTTTTCTTTACCACTCCAAGCAGCAGTCATTCGTTGTAATATTTGAAAAGAAATGAGCTGTTTCGACTGTATTTCTGAAGGCCTTCCATCTTGTTTACCATCTTTTTGCAAGTGATTCCTTTATTGTTCGTCCTTGCGTGCGCTAAGTAAACTCAACGTATTAGATCAAGCCGCAGAAAAAAATGCTCCCGCTCGCTGCCAGCAAGGCAAGCAAGCAAGCAAACCACCAACTACCAAGCCAAGAGGTATGTGTGTACAGGGGAGGCCAGCACGGACATCTTATGGGATAACCAAGTATGGCCAGCGTTGCCAGGCAACGAAGGTCAATTGGAGCCACGGTTCACGAATGCAGACTATCTTCATCATCTCAATCCTAACATCAAGATCATCATCGTCCTCACAGACCCCGTGACCAGGTTTATATGACGTATCTGCATATTTCCTAACATTCCACTCAGACACCTGACACTAAGGGACGTGACATATGGACGTATTTATATTTACACCACAACGTAATCCAAACAGGTTATTTTCATCCTCCACTCTTACTCTCTCAGCCTCTCCTTCTGCTGTCTGCATTGTCTTGGATATATATTACGCAGTCTGTGTGTACACTCGTTAGGAGAACGCGCGTATCCTGTACAAAACAACTTCAAAACACGATGTTTTTATTATTTATAAATAAAGTTGCCATCATATTTTTCATTCTTGAATGTGACATAAAAAAGCATTTCAAGCATTCTTTTCTCCCCTCGGCCCCATAGCCACCCGCCCCACCCAAACCAAACAAACAAGCAAAACCCTTTTTTTTTAATCTTTCGCACAGGCTGTACTCTGACTATTGGCATCAGCTGAGAAGCTACCCTTTCGAGCCTTCGTCTACCGATTTCAACCAGATTGTGGTCCATGGCCTAGAGGCGTTGAAGAGATGCCTGGAAAGAGAGCCAGTTCGTACTTGTGTCTATGACGGCGCGGAAGAGACCCGAGAGTCGATCGTAAGAATTCGCTACATCTTTGAACAGGCTCTAATGGTTATATGTCTTAAAGAGTTAAATGCCGGTAAAGTGTAAGTAGACAAGACGCAGAGATCTTTGTTTTTAACCTTTCTTGAGCATTTGTGACTATGCCGTTACCAGCAGGCAAGCGTTTGTCCCTGGGTAAACTGTCAAGCGTTTTGTCGGGCGCTGTTCCTCGCCTCTGGCTTGGGGCTGTTAGTTTTTCCTAGACACACTGTCAACAAAATTGTTGAACTTTGATGCTCTGATCACCTGTAACTGAAATCGACTGGTTGCCTCAAAATATAGTCGTGTACACCTTTGATGCCCATTTGACAAAATGGGTCCTTCCGCAAGTCCCCCCTCTCCCCAACCTTCACCCACCCCTTGAGGTAATCAACCAGTAAGATTGGAACTTTGTTTTAATCGTCGCGGTTAGCTTGGGTCACAATTTAGCAAAGTGTACGAAGTCAAGAAATGCTTTAATAGAACCTAATATCGAAGGTGGCTTTCTGTTATCTTTAGCTGCGGATCAGGACAGGAATGTATTACGTCATGATCCAGGACTGGCTGCGGCTGTTCCCGCGAAATCAGATCCACGTCATCAACTACGAGACTTTTAAGAGCCAAACAGCAGACGAACTGAAAAAATTGTTCAGCTTCCTTGAGCTCAGTGAGTGCACAGATTGGCCTGGTAATCAGAATAATGTTTGCTTGCTGGCACAGAAGTCGGTTTAATCTGAGCCATAGGATTTGTTCAACAAACAACAACAAAACCCATAACAAACAACCCAAACTAAAACAAAATTCGCAGTCGAAGAATGTCTGCCGAACTCTGTCTTATCCTATGTCCATCCTTCTCATCCGTCAGACGCGTGAATGCACATCTATGAACCAAATACAATGGAATAGATACGCAGAGATCAGAAACATTTTGAAACGCACATACGCAATGTCCATGTGGCTTCGCCTCGAACTTTCCCCCGATAGTTTATAAAACACATTTCTATTTTCAGATTTTTGACATAAATATTGAATCTATGAATTATCCCTTGAATTTGAAACTGTTCCATCGTCACCAGGGCAGCCGACTGACGACGAGGTCGCGGAGATGTTGTCTGTAGAAGAAACGTTAGAAGATGAAATAGAGGACCTCACTCTCGATGACCCAATGGATATGGAGACACGCTTGCTTCTAGAGAACTTCTACGCTCCGTGGAACAAGCTCCTCGCCACTGTTGTAGAAGACGAAAAACTCTTGTTCTCCTGAACTTGGGTAGTCTGCTTCCTAGACGCTTCTATCCTCCGTAGAACAATGTCCTAGGTAATGGAGTAGAGAAAGAACCAGTCTTGTTCTACTAAAGATTTCCTGTCTGCTTCTAGAACGCTTCTACACTATGCGTAACAATGTCGTAGGTAATGCAGTACTTCAACGAGCTACATTCAAAAATAAAGTGGTGGTTTAGCTTGTTTCCATTGTGCGCGTGTGCGTGTGTGTCTGGGGTGCGTGTGCGTGTGCGTGTGTCTATGTCATGTACTGCCCATAGACCTGTACGCTACACGACATGCAAACTGTCTCGTTTCCACGAAGGGTGTGCGTGTGTGCATATGTTCGTGCTTGTTTGTACGTGTATACGTGTGTGCCTGTGTGTGCCTGCGTGTGTGGTTTGTGCGTGCGTGCGCCTGTGATAGATAAAGAGAGAAAGCAAGCAGTATCACAGTTGCAAATCCTGTTTTACGGCCGATGTGTCTAACATTGCTATTCCCTAGATGACATCCCAGCAAAAGTCCCTCCAGGGACCTTTTCAGACCGCACGTATGTATGTATATAGTATAATGTAGATGGATGGATGGATGTAAGCCACGCAGTTGCTGTGATGACATAATTTTCTGGAGTGGTTAAAGTCATAACTGTAATAGGATAAACTTTAACTATAAATTATTTACAATAACTGGGAAAAGTGGGGGTTTCAAACACCGAAATCTCCTACCTTTACCATTTTTTTAAACAAAAAGAAAATTACAGCAAGAGAAGGCTCCTCACATGTTCAGAAAAATCAGAAATCGGAAGGAAAATGATATAAAATATTTGACGACGTATATTAGGGTACTAGAATATTCACTTGGGTGTATAATTTCTGCTTAATAAATGTCGCGTGGTCTGAAAAGGTTTCAGGACTAAGTTATGCCGAGACGTCATCTAGGGAATAATTATGTTAGACATATCGGCCGTAAAACAGGATTTGCAGCTGTGATAGATGCTTCTTATATTGCTTAGCTGCCCTCTTTTTCTCTTAAAGGCGCACGCACGCACAAACTCGCACACCACACACATAGACACACACGAACAAACAGACACACAGGCACACACGGACACACATTTATACACACACAAACAAGCACGAACATACGCACGCACACACAACCTTCGTGGGAACGAGACAGAGTGCATGTCGTAGCATGCAGGTCTATCGGCAGTCACGGGCCGTGATGAATGGAGCAGTCGTTTACCGTTTCAGCGGACAGGTAAGTTCGTCAGGTTAATTCCCTTTTCAAGGGACAGGCGGAGCTAGATTCTTCCCAGTAGTTTGAGGACAGGTTTTTCGACTAAAACTGCGTCAGGACTGACCCGAACTGGGACGTAAGCCAGGAGACTGCAGCACGTGCGCAATACACAAACAACGACTGGTTGGGCGTGGTTGCTGCTGAGGGTGTGCACGCGTCTTCATGTAGCTGTGTGCATGTGTGGGAGTGAGTGCATGCGCACACGTGGGAGATTGGGAGGGAGGGACGGGAGAGAGAGAGAGGCGAAAAAATTGAAAAAGAGGTACCGAAGAATGATGAATAACCATGCAATTGGACGCATGCATTCCGAACTGTCTATGATGCCGCTTGCTTTAACGGCAGGCACAGCAGATGTAGCGAAAAAGACTGGAAGAAAACCCAAACACTACATGCCAGAAACTATTTGGGCAAGTTTTCTTTTCAGGGACCATTTCCCCTGGCCGCACGCCGAGATTTCTTGAGGCATGTAAAACAAATTTGATAAACAGGGAGGAACTGTGGTTGGTGATGGTTCACGCAAAACAGCTACCTAAAGAAATCTGTAGAGGCTTATTAGATTTTTCTATATCATGGAATAACATACTCAGAATCTTTTTACGCTTCCAGGAATAGTAGCATAGAGGCTACAAGGGGTTAATGATTGCTACGGTAAGTTCAGTTTTTTTTTACTCTCATTTCTAAATCCACCTATAACAAAACTGCCCTAGTCACAGAATCGTGTGCTTTTGATGACTAAAAGACGATGCAGAAACTCTGCGTGAACTAATTTAGCAGGCACCGTCGTGCCAGAATTAATAAACGCGAGCCTGTTTGTTGTGGGGGACTGAAGCTTGAACATACACATCCGCTACAGTCTTCAACCCCCGTACCCGCTTTGTGCTAGAATGAAGTAACGCGTGTGCGTGTGTGCGAAATTATGCACGTGAACATTTCGGGTGTAAATTCATTGGAGGAAAGAAAGAAAGAAAGAAAGAAAGAAAGAAAGAAAGAAAGAAAGAAAGAAAGAAAGAAAGAAAGAAAGAAAGAAAGAAAGAAAGAAAGAAAGAAAGAAAGAAAGAAAGATCTTTCGTGTGTGTAGGCAAAGGAGTCTTGCAGCTATGTAAAACGGTTTCCAGACTAGTGATCAGTTGTAAAAGATGTCAGAAACAGTCCGCGCAAGAAGGTTCGAGAGAGACAGATGTCGAAGCCAAGGGCAGACAAGACATTTCCATTGCAGACCGGCTGAAATATATTATCAGTGACTTCCCCAGACCACCACACACTCCCCTCCTACATTCTGATGTATCGCCCATTCCACTTATCTTAGTTCTTTTGTATCATCTGTTTGGTCCCTCTTTCCATCGTCGTCTGTTACGACAAAACCCTTCTCTACGAAAGCAGAATCCTATTTTGCGTTTGGTCACCACAGACATTCAGAAAAAAATCCCCAGCGGTCAATGGCAGACTGGACTTAGACGTTAACTTGAACAAAGACATTGTTGGTGACTGCAAGTGATAGACTCCGTGAACAAGTACTGAATGGTACAGCTGTTGAGAACTGAATACATTAATCTATAGTAATAATCAACTGAATATATTCATATTAGCAGCACAACATTCATCTGGATACAGTTCGGTGGAACATTGCAAATCGGACCTAAATTTTATGCTACCTTCCAGTGACTATTACTAATCTCATTTTTTCACATTGTATGAACAGGGCCCGGTGTTCTCATGTGCTTCACACGGCGCTAGTGAAGGAATGGGGTATGAATATTTCTTCCTGCTAGCCCAAACACAATGACTAGAGTTATGGGCCTTTAACAGAAAGGAAATTAGCTGTAACTAGTACTGAATTGTTTGGTTCTAGGAAGAGTGTAAGACAGGAAGTAAATGTCGAGGAAGGGGAGGGGGGAGAATGGAAGAGAGAAGGATGAGATTTGTGTGTGTGTGTGCGTGCGTGAGAGAGAGAGAGAGAGATGAACATGGAGGAAGAGGACAGACAGGATCAAAGTAAACCCTTAGATAACACCTCAAATACACAAATAAAATAAGACGAAAAGGTGGCTAGCGTGGAGAGACATCCTAATACTCAGAGAGAGGGGACAAATGGAGTCTAAGTAACGTATAAACTTCAGGATATAATAAACCTTGGATTCGAACTCGCACCCCCAATAAGTGCTTCCCATGCTCAACCCAAGAGCAACCGAGGTCCCCCTCCCCCCTTCACGGAGGAAATACAAGCGCTAAAGACGACCCACAATCCGCGACTCGTTTATTCGCACTGTCCAGGTAGCAACCTCTCAAGATTTAGCTCCCTGAAGGAAAAATGTAAAGATGAATAATATCATGAACTTCAACAACACCAACAATTAACAACAACAACAACAATAACAACAACAACAACAATAATAATAATAAGCAGTTTGAAAAAGGAACACCCAGAGGAAACAACTGTCTTTCACTCAAACCTTACTGTCAGCTGCTTGCCCGAGGCAACCGTCGGATCGCGGACGTAGGGAGTAAAAAAACAGACAGGAACGTGAGGTCAGTGACCTTCGGTAGCGTGAAGACATCCTGTCCGGGGTGACACCAGGGAGGCTCCCGTCACGGGCTGGGACGGCGAGTGATAGAACAAAGAGGTACGGAAGGACACTGACTTCGCTGTTTTCTCACCCAGTACAGCAGGCACAGGCTACTGATCATTCAATGGGGAAGGAGGGGGAGGTGGTGGTGGGGTAAGGCACAAACAAGGGTACTCCTGTATGGACAATAAAGACATGACGCATATGAAACTATTTTATACTGCGTGTTTATTTATAGGTGTTTGATCTTTCGTTGTCGTTTTATGCAGGGGTGGGGTAGAGGTAAGGGTGGATGGGTTAATGGCCATTGGACGTGATTCTTTTTCGTTTGTCTTTCTATTTTCTTCCTCCTCCTTCTAACCACCCCACCCCCTTTTTTTCTATCACGTTGTAGAGGAGGGGTTGATCTAGTTGTGTATCTGTACTAACTGAACTGTTTTCCATGCTTGACATACTTAACGTGCAACCGACTGGCCACTGTCGCACTGCGCAGGCAGAACGTGGTGTTCCTAGATGACAGGATAACCCTCCTGATATATGTGACAAGGTGACAAAACGAAGACAACAAAATTTGAAACTGTGCAGACAACAAACCACTGCTACAAGAAAAGTTATCACTAATGCTAAATGATTGTGTGTCCGTGTAAGATAAGCTAGTATTACACAGCTCAAAGACATGCGCAACGTCTAGCCTTACACGCTTTTACCTTAAAAAAAACGAACTTTGTACTTGTCTGGTCAAAATCAATGCCTGTCAGAGCAAAGTAAACCTTAGGGAGGAACAGCGATATTTAAACAAGCAGCGTTTATTGCCAATAGGAAGATGCATGAGCCCACCAATATTATTGATTCTGACTGGCATCCCCATTTTAGGACTGACAAGGTTTGGGCCCGATGGGTACTGTCGCTATCGTGTGGGTTGGGAAAAGGGATTGGGGGGGGGAGGGGCCTAGTAACGATGGCGTCTTTGTTGTCTGTCACGGCTGATGCCCAGAATAACGCCGCCATCACACACGCACGAACGCTGGCTGCACGTCTGAGACTGGTCATGGCTGAACACGGAAAGCAAGGAGCAACTTCAGACTGCCGTTCTCCACCCAGCTTGGCAGGGAGCGCTGGAGATTCGAACGTGTGACAAAAGACCCTTTAGTTACACCAAGACAGGGAACTCCTTCATACCGCTATGTTGAAAAACCTCTGACCATTCAGAGGGAGCAACTCGTGCATGACGAGAAATGTTCTTTGGAACCACCATGGCTCTCCTGGTAGTAGAGTGTATGCAGTGACTAGTTGCATTGTAACCTGTAAAGAGCAACTTAAATGACAAGAACTACTGACAGTGTTTTATTTATATAGCTCGGATGAGCTATACGTTTTACTGATTATTCATATGATATGCAATATGTTGAGACGAAGGGGTGCTTGTAATGCATAATGTGCAGTTATAATGGATGAAAATTACAGAAACACACAACACTGAAATCAACTGATTTTTGAACCAACATTTGTTTATATTAAGAAATGTACAGAACCATTCTGTTTCTCACATATCAAATATGCTACATACTTTTGAAAATACAAAGAGACTGCAGTAAGCCTGTAATACACAGCAGCCGTGTATATATCAAGAACCATTTACATACATTTTCCGGTCTGTTACAATACAAAGAGATTTTCATTGAAGAATAATAACTGTAGTTGTCATTTTCCAGCTCGTTACAAAAATACCACCATATTATCCAGATTTATCATCGGCATAATCTATTATATGGGGAAGCAAGCGTAAGAAACAAATGAGAGACATCCAAATAGTGATTTACAAACTCATCCCAAGTAAATGTATCAAGTAGATACCAAAAGCTGTATACAGAATACTTTAATGTAAATACTGAACTTTTTGTGATGTTTTCTTATCTCACCCCCTAATAAAATGTACATACAATTCAGTTATGGATAATTGCAGCTTCAAGAATAATGGCTTTTCAAGCTAGCATAAAATTATAACATTACCAGAATGTCTTTAAATCGTTTAAACATTATCTTACATAATCCATAATTGGAGAAGTGCAACGAAAACAAACATGACATGGTTGCAAACTTTGAAAAAGGGTAAATGACCAATGTAGGTGGATTTTTTTACGTACAAGCCACACGTTTCACAGGTTTGCGTGGCTTTCTTTTCAATTTCACGTTAATAAACCCGGATGTTCTAATTCCAGAAGATTCGTATTCCCTAGGAAGATGAGGGAAAAGATTGAGATAATAGCAGCTTTAAACTTTTTGCAGGCTCATTGTGTGTCCATGGCTTTCTTCACGTCTCAGTACAAACAGGTAAAAAAAAAAAACCAAACCAATCCTGACTAAAGCAAACGAATCCAATCCCAACATAATCCAACACAATTCAACTAATCAAAACCCAGACAAGCCAAATCAAACCAAACTACACCATGCCACCCCACGATACGCCAAGCCAAACTACGCCACGCCATGCCACGGCAACCCACCCACCCCACCCCACCCCACCCCACCCCACCCCACCCCACCCCACCCCACCCCACCCCACCCCACCCCACCCCACCACCTTATTGCCTGTTCAGAAAACATGCTAAGAACAGACAGGCTCACAAATCACGAACAACAGCATCGGAAGGGTGTTGGCTGAAGGATGGGGCTTTGATAGTCAAGCCCCGGTGTCAAAGGATACGTCCTAGTATGTTCTCGCGCTGCGCAGAGGGACAGGAAGTCAATCAACAGCAATGGAGACAAATCATCAAGCTCGCGGATGACAGCAGGGTCTCGCACGCACTCAATCTGAGACATGCGCTCTTTCTATTTCCGCTCATTTGGCGCCACTAAATATTTGAAATTAGTTATCCGCCAATCAGGTCCGAGCGGATGCCCCTGCAGAAAGCGAAAGATTTCCTTGAAAAGTTTAAAAAGATCGATCCACCCCCCAGTATATTTAAAAGACTGACGATTTTCTTCCTTGCCCTTAATTTCCTTTGAGATGAATTAATCAATAATTTATACTTTAATCACGATACCTGGGTTCGTCTGGGAATTGAAGAGATTCATTTCCTTGAGCGTCCTTTCTGGAAGGCCAATGAATCGATTATAATGTCATTAATGTCGATATCTCGAGTCGGCTGCAACGCCTTAGGCAACAAGAGTGGAGCCCTTGTATCTAGTTTTCATTCCCCCGCGAGCCATCGCAGATCACAAAGCTATCACACAGCGATCCACTTCCCAGTCTATAGAACCCGTTAAATGTCAAACTTATCGATAAGCCGTGGTTAACAGAGGAATTCTTTGATTATTTTATCGTGAGCTTTATTCAGCATCTCATCCTCATGCTGAGCACAAGACACCATAAAGGCTGATCTTAACTGGACGATCTTTCGAGGGACGAACTTTGGCGGCACGAGTCCTGCATTTCATAACCTGTTTGTCAAAGAGGGCTGAGCATTTCGTACAGGGCAATAATGGCACGTGTTTTCTTTTCCTTCGTGTTATATGGTTATGCTGAGCTGGAAGCAGAGCAGGCGAACTACCTGGTCCGAGAAAGATTGCCAGAAGACACCACTCACTCAAGTCTGCGCTCCGATGCCTGACTGCTGTTGTCCACGAACTTGCGTATCAACCACAGGCGCTCGCGTCACGGAACGCAGGACTGAGATCGCCGCCAAAGTTTGTCTCTCCAAGGATCGTCCGATTAAGATCAGCATTAAGGCGTGTTATGGGAATGCCCCCACCTCTCCACCCCCCAAAAAAGGCGAGAGAAGCGAGATCTTGACGTCAGATCCTAAATTGTTAGGATACATCTTCAAATATGGTCCTCCTTCCACCGACACGAAAACGCTTCTGCCAGTTCCTACTAGAAGCGTTTTATCTTGTTGTCGTTGTTCTGCAGCAAGGCAACGTCTTCTCGTCGCCCTAAGTAGAACAGGGAAGCTACATGAAAGACAAATTTCACTTAGCTTTTCTTCTATCTGTTCGTCCATTCGTTTGTTCGTTCAATCTCTCTCTCTCTTTCTCGTTCATGGTTTAGTGGGTTCGTTCGTTCGTTCGTTCGTTCATGGGTTAGTGGGTTCTTTCGTAATTCGTTTATTAAGTTCGTTCGTGCGTTCGTTCGTTCGTTCTTTCGTAATTCGTTTATTAAGTTCGTTCGTTCGTTCGTTCTTTCGTAATTCGTTTATTAAGTTCGTTCGTTCGTTCGTTCTTTCGTAATTCGTTTCGTTCGTTTCGTTCGTTCGTTCGTTCGTTCAATAAGGAGCAAGAATTCACTTGGGAAGCGCACGCCCTTACTTCTCACTGACCATCAAATGGCTTTACCATGGATGTCTCCCCGTCGGGTCTGCGCAGGTCCAGCTCTGTACTACAGGTCTATATCTTGGCCCTAATGGCTCCTTGTCTAGTGCAGAGCCCTATCATGGCCGTGCCAGTGTCTGACACAAGACAGCGACAAGCTATCATTGATTGTTACCTGTCTCAGCTGCTCGCGCTGCCGGGCTCTGCAAGTAATTGGGATCTACCTCTCAACCCTCCTCTCGCCGAACTTTAGGGGGCGCTCCATTTTTATTTTGGAGTGGAATTCACTGGGACCGAGGTCTGGCTCATCTCTCCCCACCCATTTCAGTTTATTTGTTACTATCTCCTGTTACTACTGTAATATTTCAAATGCAATAATGCACGTACAAATTAAATTCAGTGAGTTTATAAGTGCAATTTTAGACACCAACTTAAGTTTCTTTTGACACATTTTTATTTACTTTCCTTTAAGACATAAACGCTTTGTAATGAATGCCAGAAGAAAGTCATTATCCTCGAAGTTGGAGTTATGCATACTTGAATTAGATATCCAGTTTATCTGTGGGGGTGGGGTGGGGGACTAAGCTGGGAAAACATCATAGAGAAAAGTGCAGTGTTAACATTAAAGTATTCTGTATATAGCTTTCAGCACCTACTTGATGCGTTGATTTTTTATGATTTTTCAACACGCTGTCTGCATTCCTCAAACTGCGTTTTTATGCTTGCTTCGTGATGTAACAGATTAGGCAGAGAATACATTTGGATAATATGGTGGTATTCTCATAACTGTCTGAAAAATGAGAATAACAAATATTATCCTTCAATGAAAATTTCGGTGTATTGTAACGGACTGGAAAATGTATGTAAATGGTTCTTGAAGTTGATACGGCTATTAAAATATAAATGGTTGCTGTGTTTCACTGTCCTCATATATTTAGAATAGTATGTAGCATATTTGCTATGTGGGTACTGTAATTCCTTACTATAAACAAGTGTTGTGCAAAAATCAGTTGATTTCAGTGTCGTGTATTTCCTCATTTTGTTTACCTATCATAGCTGTACCTTATGCTTGACAAGTACCATATCATCTCAACATATTGCATATCATATACTCGGTAAAACACATGATTCGTCTGAAAAAAATAAATAAGACATTGTCAGTAGTATTTGCCAATTCAGCTGCTCTTTACAGATTAAACTACAGTACAACAGCATACACTTTACAACCAGCAGAGCCATGGCGGTTGCAAGGGGCGGTACTCGTCTTGTACGAGTCGCTTCCCCTGAACGGTCAGTGTTTTTCAATATAGCGGTATGAAGGAGTTTCCAGTGTCGGTGTAACTAAAGGGTCTTTGCTCACGCAAGCGCCCCTGCACGGATATGTTAATGTTGTTTATATCAAAACTTACACTCCATGCGGCAAGGCCGAAATATCAATCACTTAATTTATCTACCTTCATGGACTTTCTTTTTATATCATTTTGTATGCGAGCTTCTTGCTTTAAAAAAAATTTGCCCTCTCCCACTCGTTCCATAAATATTGCTTCGCTTTTTTTTCTGAACGAAACAGTAAGAAGGTAATCGGAACTCTAAGTGCTCAACAGGAGCATCGCCTTAAAGTCGTCGGAGTCATGCTCTTTCTGCGGGAAAATTCGAGATTTTTACACTCCTGTGCAAGTGCAAATTAGGTTATGGCTAAATGAAATAAAGGGTTACTGAATGTTTTAGCTCCGTGCAAACGCTGGCCTTTTCGCGTGCAGGCAGGCTCTCCTTTATCATTGCTTTCTTAGGCTTTCAGCTTCGTAAACGCTCAAGCACACCATTATTTCACCGTCCTATATTCAATGCCACCGAGCTGCTCTGCGTGAGAAAAAAAAGTCCACCTCAGCCACTAGACTAAGAAGACAACAACTTACCTCAGGACGCTGTGGTCCGCAGGACGCCTTTAAGACATGCCGAGAGCGAATTCGACAGCATAATTCTGGTTCTCTTCATTCGCGTCGCAAAAGTCGAATGCCAGTCAACTGGCCTCTCTATTCCTCTTGGAAAAATGGAGTGGCATCCGATTCAGGGCTTAGGGAACTTTTTTCAGGCTGGTGCGTCTCGTCCTGTTGACTTCTCTCGGCTGCGTTCGCCGCTTAAAACTAAACATCTCTTTCTTCTAGTGTGAATGTCACGTTGGTGCCAGGCAAATATTCCTTGTTTATAATGCCTGGCCAAATTATCTAAAGGCTGAGCAGACATGATACGATGGGTGCTAAAAGCTTAATCTTTTCAGTCGCGACAAGGACAAGGACAAAAGCAAGGACAAGAGCAAAGACAAGAGCAAGGACAAGAGCAAGGACAAGGACAACAGCAAGGACAAGGACAAGAGCAAGGTCAAGGACAAGAACAAGAGCAATGACAATGACAATGACAACAGCAAGAACAATGACAATGACAACAGCAAGGACAACGACAGCAGTTACAGTGACTATGACATTGCTCATTTGGTACAAATATTTTCCGGTCCAAGACTACTACAATTTCAATCTTTTTTGCTCAGGGTAGGTATAATTCAGCGTTTTGAATTTGGAATAACTGGGCGGCCGCGAAGATAAGCTAGTTCCGCCAGTCAGCTAGAGGCTCACTGCGCTAAGCCGAAGGCCCTGTCGGCCAGGAATGACAATCTTAATCTTATTTGGTCTGAACAGATCAAGAGGCAGACTAGACCGCGCGCAGCCCGTGTGTGTGCAATCGATAAACTGAGCGATCTGCAGCTGATACGACGGTCTTATCGTAACTAGCTCGGGATGCATTGCAGCTGAGGCCAGCTGGGTGGCTTTGATGTCCAGGATTCACTGAGCTGCAGATAATCTGTCCCGAACTCACAGAAGAAGCCTCCAAACTGAACGGGAAAATAAACCTCATTTTCACACCGAGGCAAAAATGCTGCACACAGAGAAAGGCTAAACGAATAAAAGGAGGAAACGAGACTGGCTGACTTATATAGTACAAGGAAGAGGCAGAAGTGAGCTAGAATGAATGCAGTCAAGCTGTCGGACAAAGTAAATAATACAAACATTCTAGAGACGTTTTCAATTATGTGCGGCCGCAGAGAAATAAATGTGGGTGAAGAATGGAAAGCACTCGATCTTTACTATATTTCATTCCTGTAACAAATAGACATGATCACATGGCAAGACTGGTTACGTTTCTCATAGAGAGAAAGAAGAGACGGGTTGGGGGATGCTGACATGAAGGAGAGAATGAGAAAAAACTAAAGCTGTGTTCTAATCTACCGAACTTTCTGCTAAGATGCCGAAGTAGGGACGTCGCGAAGTGAAAAAAAAAACGAGGAATCTCGAAGTGGGCGAAGGGTTCAAAGCTTCGCTGGTTGTGCCGTGTGAATTCCGAAGCTGACGCCTTGATTTGACTGCAGCGCGCTCCCTGACAGGCAGGAGGCTGGTAGCTCTTCCGGGCGGAAGTGCGGAGCTCAGAGAGATGCAACCCACCATGTAAACGCGCAGAACAACTGGAACCAATCAAATGACGAGCTCTATTTAGGATGTGTAACAAACGGAGCCAATCAAATGGCGAGCTATATTTCGAAGGTCTTTCAAGGGGCGGGGAGAAGGGAGGGAGAGGGGGATGTTCGAGAGGAGAGGGGATTTAGGGGAAGGGGAAGGGGTGGGGTTAGGGTGGGGGGTAGGAGTAGGGGATAGGTGGGGGTTGGGGGAGGGGTGGGGTGGGGTTTAGGCAGTAAAGATCTTACAGGAAACTGCAAGGTTTTCAGTGGTGACCCTACGAGATTAGCATATTTTACGTGATAATGTATTTTGATTGGCTCCAGTTATTCTGCGCTTTTTCATGCTCACCCGCTGACATTTTTTCACCGCCTCGATCTCTTCTGCAATACCTTTGAATGCAACAGCTATTAAGCTGCGCTTTTCATTCTCTTCGACTACTTCGGTAGATTATAACAAAGCGTTAGCACCAATAAATGTGACAATAGGTATATGAATGAACTTTAATTATAAATTTGTAAACTACCTGTTACTTTTCCCATAATAAGTGATAAATGTGAAAGGACGCTACGGCATAATGCATATACTACCTCAAACCAAACGATTCGAAAAAGGGGAGTGGAAACAGGGGAGTATGGAGAAATCACCCATTCACACAGGCAAAATGGATGAAATGGAGAAAAACAAATTATTCAAAACTGATCTGTAAGGCGGTGAAATGATTGGAACCAAGTTATGGGCGAATAAAGGGGCAGAACAGGCACCTTAAAAAGAAATGGTATATTTCAACAGCGCACACAGAAGAAGAACAGCAGGAAATAGCTCCTTTCAGCCTTCTGTGCATAGGTCAGATGTGAAAGGAACAGTCTAGCAAAGTTTTAGACAAAAGTGGTCGCAAGATTGACGGCAGCGTGCCAGCCAGTCTCTGAGCTAACAGAATTGATATGCCCTGCATGTCGCAAATAATTAATTCCCACGAAAGTGTGAGCACTGCAACGCACACTGGCCCTCAGACTGGGCTCGAGGGGCTAGGCTTATGTGTCTGCTTCTCGCGCTAAGAGTTCTGTGTCACTCTGTCACACAGTTGTGCCTGCACCTGCAATGCACGCTAGTGCGGGCCAGGGTGGGAGTGGGCGTAAGTCTTGTCCTTGGAATATGCAGCAAACGACTATTTACGTTTGCTGGTAATGCAAAATCTTCATCAGAGATCCTGTCGTAAGGCACGCACGTACGCAGGTTTCTCAACACAAACGAAGCAGTACGTATGCACGCACACACGCACTCCCACGCATGCATGAACACTCGGCTTCCCACGTCGCATAAATGGAGGCATGAAACTAGACATCAATGTGACATTTACGCAAATATGCATGCAGGCACACCAACACAAAACCTATATGCCCATCTGTGCACACAGATACACGGGCGGACACACGCATGCACGCACGAATACTTAGATGCACAAATCATGAAGTTTTTTTTAGACGCGAGATCCGATGTGTCACTCATATAAGACAGGATATTTATTTTGTAAGAGGAGGCTAGCAGAAGAACTTGTGGAAATGAGAAAAATTAGGAAATTTTAAGGCTCAGGGAAGAGAAACACTAGCCAGGGAAAGAAAGAAACATTGAAAGAAAAAAGAGAATACAGTGCGTCATAGCAACAAGAAAACTCACTCCTGACAGATTTAATGCAAAACGTGATAAATAAATCGGACTTCCTAAAAGTTTAAGCTTGCATAATATATACTCTATTTCAAGAAGAAAGCTTCTGAACACGATTCACAGAAATTTACAACAGTTGAAAAATACATTTGGGTGGCTTGAAGATTTCTGGGTTTAGTTTAAAAGTATGATTTGATAGCACTGAATAGGATGTACTCAATGTCTTTTCAAACAGTTTGGTTAGTTTAAGAGTATCTGGCAGATAGAGCTGTTGTTGAGAATGAATGAATGAATGAATGAATGAATGAATGAATGAATGAATGAATGAATGAATGAATGAATGAATGAATGAATGAATGAATGAATGAATGAATGGTAAGATTACTGGTTAACACGAAAGCTCAGATTGTATTTAAATAAAGAGCACAACGTGGCCTAAGGGTTTAAGACGAACATTGTGGCCACAGATCTGTAAACCGCGACCACATAAATTGTTTTGTAATTCTAGCTGCAGGTCTGAGGAACTGCAATAAAGACAAGGAGTTCCTCCCAAGAGAATGGGAGGAACACACACAAGCATAAGTGAAACCAGCACTGGCACACTGGAGATCTTCTGACGCACGGCGATGACACACAGATGGCGTGCCTGTATTTCTTACCCTCCCCATGAATCTGCTAATAATTTCAACCAACTTTTAAGCAGACGAGAGAAGAGAGAGGCGGGGGGGGGGAGGCGATAGAAAGAAGAGCGTACACAGCCACACACGCCTGTGAGCACATGCACACAAGCGCGGCCCTCGGACAGTCAAAAGTACTAGGGATATTTTCTGTCAACAGTGTCGCAAAACGATGCTAGCCATTTCAGCCGACAGCTACTCTCCCAGCAGACAGAGCCTGACACGCAAGGACATGGCTAACCAGTCAGACACACAGGAGAAGCAACAAGAACCAACTTTAGCGCAGTGTTTGCACTTCCGCGCACGGCTGGTGGACAGTTGTTGACCAGGCGCTTCTCTCGGGAGTCGTGTGCCCCCCTCCATGTAGGCTGCAGGCTAACTTTACTTCCAGCTTCTGACAGGGACAGGGTGTGGAACAAGTAATTACCTTTTTTGTCCTGGAAGTTCCTGGAAGCCAAAAGCGTCTGGGCCAAGCAAGTCAACACTCTCACACTGTCTCTCTTCACTGAATTGATTCAGTGGGCCTCTACTTTGCTGCACAAGCACATCTTGTAAGTCAAAATGTCCGGCGCCTTTTTCCGCGATAGAGAGTTTGAGTTTGTTTCTGACATTGGCTGCGATTGTTCTGTCGTTTGTTTGTACGTCAGGGTGGGTATTTTTGTGGTGTGTATGGGTGGATGTGCGTGCGTGCGTGCGTGCGTGCGTGCGTGCGTGCGTGCGTGCGTGCGTGTATGTGTGTATGTGAGTTTGTATGTCCCTACCCTTTTTATTGACCTCAATCATTCATGCTTCAGCGCGCAGTCACGTTCATACGCCACCACCACATGAATAATAACAATAGGATTTTTATACAGCGCTATACCCCGAAGGGCTGAACACGCTTTATACAAACAACGGAAGCAGTCACAGTACAAAGAAGTTATCCTCACGACATGCAACCACACACAGACACACACAAAAAACAACCACTAACCTCGCTCACACACTCGCGATCTCTCTGCAAGCTCGGTGAAATGGTGGCAAGCAAGACGAGGTAGGTCATGAGCTGTGCTTAGAATGCAGCAAGGGAAGGATCTCCTCTGGTTTAAGCAAGAAAAGATGTTTTTCGGAGGAGGACCTGGAGTTGTCTAGCGGGACAGTAGGTAGAAGTCCTCTCCCTACCTGGACCTTATTTGTCCCCGTGTACCGATTTCGTTATTAGTCCTTATTATCGTTACTAATTCATTTTAATCTGTCGTTTACTAAGACTGAATTTTAATTTTATTGTACACTATTATCTTTTATTATGTATGGGTTACTTTTTTTCCATCATGCCATTCTCTGGCAGCTAACAAGTGAACATTCACACACACACACACACATGCACACATGAACTCAAACACAACTCCTCTCTGGTCACCATGTTTATACACAGAGACGATGTATTAATTTTGTTCTTTATTTTCTCTCTTCTTCTGCTTAATTTTAAAACTGTTTTTATTGTCTTGTGTTGAGCGCTCTGTTCTGAATAAGGGTAATGCCTCAAAATATCGAAATCGATTCTGTATGTCTTAGTACTTAGCTTGGCTGTTTCTTTGCTGTTATCGTATGTACTTCTTCTCCGGGCCGAATAGAGTTTTGAAACTTCGAGATAAATTATTTTACTTTATTCTCCGTGCTTTTATGGTACAGATGAAAGTGTTCTTTGCGCCATTTTTGACTTCTTTTGTTTTGGAGAAAATGTAATGCGCACGCACGCACGTGAGGCAACCTTTTGTCGTCATCGTTAGGTATGACGAAACACGGAGTTGACGTATCGTGCACCACTCCACCCCAACTTCCCCTCCAGCCCCACCGGTTTCATAGCTGACGTTCTCTGACGTCCTTATCCCACAGTCACCGCGCACTTCCAGTCGGGACCACGCAGGGCGAGTGTGGTGTGCGATGAATGGAACGTGCATGCCCGGGCAATTCGTAACACCAACCCACGAGTCGCCGAGACGCGGCTGGCCGCTTGTGTGGTCTTGACAACACACAGGCTTGATTTATGCTGAAGAAAAAAACTTCTATTCCCTCCCCAAAACACTTTCTCATCACTCAGCAGAGTACTGCAGACTCGATAGCGCACTCAAACACGTGGGCCGTGGTTTTAAAAAAGTCGTTTTAAACTGCGAGCAGCCAGATGCGTTTCTTTCTAACAGGATTAAACCGAGGAATGGATTACTTCATACAGAAAGCAGAATGAAAGATATATATATATATAGAATTAACTTTCAATTACAACGAAAAATATTCTTCAATGGAAGCAGCCGCGAGAAAATTTAAACTCTAATGTTGACTGAATAGTTAGAATGTCGTCATCTCTGTGGTGTTTTTACAATGTTAATTCTTTAAAGTGGTGACTTTGTTGCCGGCCCAAGTACAGTTGCAGACGAGAAACCCGTCTGGTCACGTGATGCACGAATGGGGCAGGTCTGAGTACCAGGAGATTCTGCAGTGTCCGACACAACTGTTGTAGGCTGGCTTTAATGAAAAGAGATTGTTCCTGTCGCTCCGAGTGAATTCCCCAAGAAAAAGGAATCGCGAGAAAAGACGAGATCACGAAGGTCCTTCAGTCTCTGCGGGCCTGCGGTTGTCTGCACAGATCGACTTAAGCTTTCCTGAAAGACTGAAAGCTAGCGTCACGCAATGCCAGCTGGAACCTGCATAATAGTATTTATTCACTGCGTGGTCACGCCGTGAAACGTGTAAAGAAATGTTTAAAACTGCAGCTACCAAACCTCCGGAACGAATATTATCGACGAAGACTGCAGACTGTGTGTATAGGCAAGAACAGCTTCACGGCCCACAGATTTAACAGATATTTTTCTCAAAGACTGGATTTCAACTGAAGGAAAGTGTTACACGCAGCACAGAACAACAAACCTTACGTAAGTCGTAAGTTATGTAAATATTTTCAAAGCTTTGAAAGTGTTTTTAAAGTAAACAAACAGGTAAACAAACGCACAAGCACGTACACTTACTCGCAACTCGTAGATCCGGAATAAAGGAATAATTAGTAAGTAGAGATACAAAGGATAGTCAGTAAGAAAAAATGAGATGCCAATATATTCATGGGTAGTCTTTTCCATTCACCTCTTTTTATGACGGCTCAGTTTTTTACAAAGCGGTAATTGATCGAAGACAGAAATCCGGGTCGTTATTTGACTAGTGTGAGAATTCCCAAACGCAGTCGTAAATTGTTAACAACAAAAATCTTTGTTTTGCTCTGTTCATCTGCGATAAATAACTAAGGTTCTAACCGAAATCACCATGAACGTGTTAGTTGTCCATCGCAGAAGAAGTGAAACGATAAATACCGTCTGATAGTAAGCTTTGTGACATGACACGTGTACAGCAACGACCATCAGACAAGTACATCGTCTAGCTGTCAGACGAACAGACAAGGAGAAATTTTTTTCTGTTACCATTTCATTGTCCTTGCGTGTCTTTTGACCCTATTTCCACAAACAATTGGCAGTTAAGCGAGGATGTATATCTCCTGCGTTTGTCTTCTCTTTGCGGAGCCCTTTAGCACAAGTGAACCCCGCTCTCGACACGACAGAAACCAAAAACAGTATAGCTAAGCAATGATGTCATTTTGCGTGAACATGATTGGCTCGTGCTGGCACCACATGACGTGTACCACGTGACATGTACCACGTGTAGCTGTGTTAGGTTTTTGCTGGTCAGTAAATTTAAAGCGATGGCTGAAAAAGCAGGCGAAGGGTATGTGCCAAAAAGCGTTCATTACTGCTGTGTATGCAGTACGTATCGCGTTAAGATAGTCGATGGAAAAATGTTCCACTACATAGTTTACTAGCTAAGAAACAAGAAAATATGCCTCGTGGACGAAAAGAATAACGCTTGTCATGGCAGATGGCTTTTAGATAATGAAATATAGTCGCTTGTGTACTGAACATTTCGTCGGCAAAGAACAGCCCAACAGACCGTCACTTTGCCGTTGTTGTTTCTTCACAAAGAGTTTAAAAGCACTGCGGTAAGTTCCTTTAAGTTCAGTGTTAAGAACTTGCGGTCATATGAAGAGAACTTGAGCTAATCTTAATTTGTTACGTTGTGATCGTAAAAATCAAACTGACAAAGTGAACCTTTCGCACAGTAACCTAATCTTGATGAGAAAATCTTCCGTTTTGCTCCAGTTTTTCAAAGTCGCTGGCTCTGCTAAGACATAGCCAGTCGACAACTGTAATTTGTTTAACTTTTGGTGTAAGATATTGCCGCTTGCTTTAGCGTCTAGAACAATGTCCATCTTTAAGGTGAAACATCCTTTTGCTCGGGCCACAAGCTCCGTTTTGCCTCCTGTAACACTTTGCTCTCTCCTTTAGATATAATTTCAGTTTTGGCACAGACCGCGAATCAAATCTGGGGGACAATGAAGATTCAATTTCGAGTACAAAGCACACGCCACATTCAAAACTACTGACCACAGGACCCGGATATTAAGGGAATTCACTCGATGAAAATAGTCAGGGATATGCTTAAGGGGAGGTAAGAACCCAAGGCAACGAGGCTCATCAGGGCAGTTTCTTCAGTCTATGCTGACAGATCAGCTCTGATGATTAGCTTTGGATGTCCTTAGTTCTGAGTAGCTACTTAAGTGGCTAGCTTTCAACAATCCACAGTGAAACAACAAATTTATCATTTGTGCTTCACGACGAATATTATAGTTTTTTTTAGATATAAAAGAATGGTCCGTAGGTGGATTTTGCAATTCCTTTACTTAAAAAGGATCCGAGAATAGCTTAATTAAGCGTTCTTTTTCTTTCTTGTGCGCGTGCAGCTTTCAGATTCGTCTTTTCCTCTTTAATTAAAGGTCCGCTCAGGCAATCAAGTGTCTCAGCAAGTGCCCCGTCGCTTTTCCCAAAGGGCACGGAACGACCTGTCGCGAAGACTTTTTTGCGAGGGAGGGGGCGGTAGATGGACGGACGTTAATGGAAGACAAAATCTCGACTTCCTCTCCAAAAGGTCGAGCCGACCTGCACACTTTTTTCAGGGTTTATTGCCAATAGTTGATAAAAGTTTGCTAGATTTGGTTTTGATTTTTAGGCAGAAGATGCCCAGCAAGGACGTGAGATTGTTCAAGGATGTGAGATTGTTCAAGGACGTGAGATTGTTCAAGGACGTGAGATTGTTCAAGGACGTTAGATTGTTCAAGGACGTGAGATTGTTCAAGGACGTTAGATTGTTCAAGGATGTTACATTGTTCAAGGACGTTAGATTGTTCGAGGATGAACAATTTACACTTAGGTCTGGAGCGTTTCCTGTTGAAAGATGTTCAAAATTACTTGGAAATAGAAAAAGAAAACAAATTGAAGGGAGAAAAAGAAGGACCAAAGGAAGAAACGAAGGAACTAAAGAAGGAAAGAAGACAGACAGACAGAGGCGGGGGGGGGGGGGTATTTGTTGCTTAACGTCCAGTCGCAGACTAGGTGCATATCAGGACGGTGTTGCTTAGACAAAGTCTACGTGCTGTCACACGTGGGACTGCTGGCGCAACACGGGCTTCAGTCCCACCCTGTCACGTTATACTAACAAATAAGTGTCAGGCCTGAAGTCATAATGATGATATATTAATCAATATATAGTAATAAATATATAGTAATGAATATATGCTGAAGACGAAACTTCCTTGGAATAACGTTAAAGTCAAAACGATTTCTTGGAAACCAAACGGCTGACGCAGCTCAGAGCTTGAGGATACGTTTCCAAGGATGGGGGGCGGGGGGATCCAAAAAATAACAATAAGCATTTAAAACAGGGTCAGCCTGTTCAGCCAAACATATGAATGCCTGAGACTTTATGAAAGCAATGGCGACATATCCTCGTCGAGTGATCTTCTGAATATGAGCGTTGTCCAGCAAGGTTTCTATGGGACATTTAAAAATCCGCTAGACAAAAAGCGCAGTGCAGTATTTTCAGGATAACTCCTTCAGGGGAAACAGGGACCTGACACTAATACGTATATGAGGAGAAATCAGAACTTGCTTCCATGCTTGCTCGTGTAGCGTAACTATCAGAATGAGTTGCACCATTCATGAATATGCATCGGATCAGAGCGCGTTTGACACGCGTATACGAAATCCGTGAAAGGAGACAAGAACGCGCCTGGGAAGGTAGGCCGATCCACGCTGGAAGCTGCTGCAGTTTTGCTAATGGAAGCAGAGTTTCAACTTGTGGGCGAGATCTTGTAATTCTTTGATTTCTTTCTTGGCGATTTTTGGAGCACGGACTTCTGGAAAGAAGGTGTATGGATCAATATGTAATTTGTCCTGCAAATGGAGGACAGGTTTTACGAGCTAAACCCGCCTGTCCCCCTTGACGTCTCCTCTTTCTTCCGTTAGGGTATCGTGATATATTTTCTGACCACTGTATATTTTTAGATTCATATCGCATGCATACTTGCTGGCTCTGTGTGTGTGTGTGTGTGCTTGTGCGTGCGTGCGTGCGTGCGTGCGTGCGTGTGCGTGTGGTGGTGGTGCGGGGAATGTAGGGGTGGAAAAAGATGTAAGATACAGACACGATAAAACAGATCAAACAATGACAATCTAGTAAGAAGCTAGAACGCAGCGAATAGGTAGACAGACAGACAGACAGACAGACAGACAGACAGACAGACAGACAGACAGACAGACAGGCTGGTAGATAAGCAGGCAGACAGGCAGACAGGAATCAGCCATGAAGCAGGAACACATTTACCAGACACTTCAGGGATATCTGGAATCAAAAAGAATATATTGGCAAGAACCGTATGGACGTCAAAGCATATAAGCGTTAGCTTTGGAACATTCTTAATGTGTAGAGTTCGCTGTAAATAAACATACCCACGCGCGTACGCACGCAAACACATTTGAACGCGCATATATATATATATAGTTACCCTGCAAAAAAGGATTGGATTTATCTCTCCCGGTCTAAGAGATAACAGCGTTGGTTCATTTAGGCTTAAGACATCTTCTGCAATCCGAGCCATCCCAGATGGCGAGCCATCAGTGACAAGCCGAAAAGATCAGTAGCTAGCGACTCGATGGTTGATAGCACTTTATACCTCTTCCTGGGTCACAAGTATTTATCCATGAACGCGAGCACTCACAAGCATCTTGATGGATGGGATGATTGATGGGACTGTCTGCATCCAACAACAAAAGAACAAACAATGCATTGATTGATTGATTTGAATTAAATGATTGAATTTGATGGATGGATGGGTGGGTGGATGGGTGGATGGACTGATTGACTGGATTGATGAATTGACTGATTGATATCCCGCAGGTGGTCTTGAACAACCAGTCTCATCCTCCTCGCCCCTTGATGGTGTGAACACAGAAGACACGCAGGTTCGTGAAAAACACGGAAAATGATGAAAAAAGTGACGCGAAGCGGACCCAAGGGTCAAAACGTTATACAGAGAAACCAGGGCAATAACATGGGTGCAAGCAGAGATAAGAACAATCGTGTGACGTCTTCACCAGGAACAACAGACGGGACGCAAGAGTTTATGTGGTGGGAGCCAGATTACGTCACCACAGGTATGAATGACGACACAACAGGTCTGAATACGTCACAGTAGCTCTAACCTCCACTGTGATTTCTTCCGAGTGCCTTGAGCCTCGATAGCGGCCAGCTGATCAAAGCCCCTGCTAAGAGGTACCGCTCGCTACACAGTGCTGCCCGTGATTACTGCTCAGCTCCTGCGGAAGGCGATGTCCAGTGACGCAGTACTTACTCTTGACAGAGAGCTAAGAACGCAGGGCATCTAGTCTTCCAAAGCTGGTGACGTGGAACTAATGGCGCTGCTTAATCTTCACGGCCGTTTTCTGCCAGTCTTTCTGGTGCTGCTTGTCCAGAAAGGTATGTTTCCCTTTTTAAAAACTGGAAATTCTATTTTTTAAACTACTTTATTTAAGTCGAATGATCCATTTTTACAAGCCTACACACTGTCTCGCTTTAAATTTTTACCAAAGAAATCCTAACTAAAATGTTCCTTTTTTCAACTTTTTAAAACAATATAAAAATACATCTTCCTCGGAAGACATCTGACAATTCTATATGTATCACAAAGACACGAACCGTATATATATATATAAAACCACATTAATCTTATATATATATATTTATATATGTATATTATATATTTATACCTGACAACGGAGTCTTACAAGTGTTTCGTGTTTTTTTTCATCTTCTCTCAAGAAAATGTCTGAACTTCTCTCGCTTCCCCCTCGTTCTCCCTTCTGTCTTATCTGTGTTTACATGCGCGTGTGCGTGCGTGCGTGTGCTCAGGCGATATTTGCAGCTATACTTGGTCAAATGTGTGTTTCCAGAAGACCCTGATTGTTTCCAGGGGTACCAGAGAAAACAGGTTTGAGTTCAAGAGAGATTCGTTGTCTACCAATGCGTTACCCGGATTTATTCTGACCCTGTGTACTTATGCTAAAAGGAAAACGTGGGTGTGTTTGTGTGTGGTGTGGTGTGTGTGTGTGTGTGTGTGGTGTCTTTGCGTCTGTGTGCGTGGGTGTGCGCGTGTGTGCGCGTACGTGTATGAGTATGCATCACGTAAACACGGGCCTCAGTCCCACCCAGTCACATTATACCGACACCGGGCCAACCAGTACTAGTACTGTTCCCTGTAGTGCCAGGCGTCTGGCAGGACAGCTACTAGATTGACAATTTTTAAGTTTTAGGTATGACTCGGCCGGGTTGCGAATCATCGACCTCCCGCCTCGGAAGCGGACGCCTTAACCTCTAGTCCACCGAGGCGTGTTTTAACAGTTGGCAAGTGCGTCTCTGTATGAAATAAGTAATGAGACTTGTGTCCTAAGTTCAGTGTTTACCAAGATATACGCCAGTTTCCTGTACGTAGACGCACATAAAGCACGTGTCTGGCCAGTGTTCTGCTTCCTGCAGAGCCACGGCAGCGCAGCGTGTCCCGCATGCAGACAGTTATTTACAAAGCAGCGCAGAGCTCCTCCGTTTCCTCTTGCCTAAATCCTCCGACGATCTCATGTCATGGGACCGAAGATGATTGTGACAAACGACGAGGGAGCAAAAACGTCGGACCTCGTGAACTTGAAAAATCGTTATATTCAATCATTATGTCAAGCATGGAATGAAAATTGGCTGCAGTACATAGACCACAGAACCACCCTGTTACCACCCTCCCACCCACCCCCCTTTTTTTAGGTGCAAAGCACATTAAAACCCATACTCCTACAGAAATTGTTGTCAAGAAGGCCACTGAATTTTTTTTGTTTTTGAAAATGACCATTTGGAATATATATATATATACTGAAAACCAAAAGAAATACAAACTGAGGAAGTTGGTGATTTTATTTGAATTTTTTGCCTTTTAATTCAAACGGGTTTGAATCGATCAATTTTCGCGAATATCGGTACAGCGAGTCTTTGCACAATATGTGTTCATCTCCCATGCTGGGAAACCGTTCAGAATGTCCCAAAAGTCCGAATTCAGAGTCCAAATCACTGGCGGATATTTCCCCCATTGGGGTAGACACCGGCCTGGCACCTGGCGGGCACGGAGCGCACCAGACAGGTAACCACCACCATAGGCATGTTTGCGCAGATCTGCCTGAGGGCCTGCTCCAGCCGGCGAGATATTGTCGGCCTCGGCGGGACAGCGTTCCGCTCTCATTGCAGATGGTTCTATATGTGCTTGACTGGTTTGAGGTCTGGGCTCATGGAGGGGAAGGCATCACCTGAACGTTGTACTGCTGCAGGAAGGTCGTGGTGAGCCTTGGCGTGTGTGGACCGTGGAGTTGAGCTCAACCGACTCGTGGGCCCCGTCATCTTTCAGAACATTGGTCCTGTGGCTATGTGGACCAGGCACTGAGACCCAGTTTCATGCAATATTCTAGCAGCACAGTAACCTCACCCTTCAGCACGGCAATGGACAACAACAACAACAACAACAACAAAATTCAAATAAAATCACCAGCTCCCTTATATTGCATTTCTTTTGGTTTTCAGTATACACAGCGGGACATGCAATGTGCTTAGCCAATCTCTGCAGCTACAACTCACTGGGTTGTCATGCATCACGTTTGGGTCTGGTGGAGTTTTTCAAATGATTGCTTGGAAGGTCTTCTATTTCCTTCCTTGTCCTTTGGCTTCATTTTTTGTACATTTCCTCCCATCTCAGTTTGATTGCTGGCTTAATATCCACTCTCCTTCCTTCTGCTGAGATAGGTGTGTTTATTTTCGTGGTCTTTCTATCAGGGTTTGGTTTTATTGCCTGCCTAACTAATCTGTCTGCTTCTTCTTTACCTTCTATGACGATGAGAAGAAACCCACAGAAAATTTCGTATTTAACTGAGATTTTATTTGTAGACTATTTCTAATCTTTCTAATGACTGGTTTGGATACCTTGTAGTGCTGACAGCAAGTCAGAGACAGCTACAAACTACTGCTGTTGAGCTGACGTTTTCGTGAATGCTTTATAGTTGTTGTACGAAATACAGTAAGAACTGATGGAAGGCTTGGGAGTTCGATCACCTGAGATGGCTGTGTCTTTGGATGCACACACTCCTATATCCTTTGCATGGATGGTTGGGTCATATTGGTGTAGATTTGTGAAAACTTTGTGTGGAGTTTTCAGAGTATGTTCAATTTTCCTTTTTGTCACAGTGAATTTCGCGTATTTATTAAGTTCTATGTCGACACGTGGTTCTTGCATAGTCAAGGAGGTGAGTATGAGAATGGATGTGTGGATATGGAGCTTGGATGCCAACATCCGCCCCGTTTGGTTTTTCCCCCAAGTCCTTAGGGTATTTCTGGATTTTAAATTGAGAAGTCAGTTTGGTTGTCCGGTGTTTGTGGGGTACGGTGCGCATGTGCGTGACTTTGTGATCCGTAGGGAGGACCTGCCTAAGTAACTGACTCCTTTCCTTTATCATTAGGTTTATAGGTTTTCGTCCTGTCTCTGCCAAAAGGTTTATTTAAAGCTAACATTCGTGCAGGGAAATAAGAAACACCTACCGAACTTCTGTCATTGTGCGCATGTCTGGGTTCAGCAAAAGAGGATGGACGTTCGTCCGTATAAGAATGGCCTGGGAAAATAGGCTTAGTTTGAAAAGGTTAAATAAACAATTTTTAAAAAATTCTTTGCTTCCGTTACCCGAAAAATCGAGATGCATGATCTAATGCTGGAAAGCAAATATTGCTTCGCCGTGGTATGGAAGCAAACACCTTTCATGCCAGGAGCTGCCCCGGATTGTTCTCAGCAAATGTTATAAATGCAGTCGTTTATCGAACGGCCCAGACAACTCCAAACGGGTAGCTGTCAGATACACCATGCAGTTTCCGGCAGGCCGCGCGCTTCCTGATACAAATAGAACGCAACACAGTTTTTTTTTTTTTTGCTTCCAGAATTGTTTGATATGACATGTTCCAAACGTGTCTATTGTCACATGTCACTCCTAGGTTGTCACCTGTCACTCCTAGGTAAGCCTGTTCGTCCCTCCCTTTCTCGACACCGGGTAGGTGGACACAATGTGGGTAGCTGCTCTAGGCCGACCAGTACCGGTTTAATCGAGTTTGAAAAAAATTCTACAAGCACTTCGTATCTCTTTTACCTCGTGGAGAAGTCCGAGATGCTATTCAAGACACAATGGGAGATCAAGTGCACAGGCGAGAACATAGGCGAGATAATAGGAGCTTAGCTGAATTAATCACATTTTACGAGTCGCTATCACAGTTTAGTTTATAGCTGAGCCCTTTTTTTTGTTTAATTAGCAGGAATGTAAGCCTTTATATTACATTTAGAGCTCTGAAACGATCATTTTCTGCAGTTCGTTGTCCAGAAACAACAGCAAACTCCTTTTTCATCATACACTTATATTCCTCCTTTTAATAAAACACGACAAAAATTGGTTAATTTCGTCAGATATCCAAAAGCCTTAGGGAGAATGAGATGAACATATTGTAGGTTTTCCACCCACCTCTACACATCCACCACTTTTGCTGCCTTCGGGAAAATGTCAAGTTCAACGACACTGAAATATTTTAACTCTTTGGCTTATCCAAGAATAAGCCAAAGAGTTAAATTTTTTCAGTTTCGTTCCTTAGATGATTACGGCTGAGTAATATTAATTTTAGTAATAAGACGAACGCTGTAACTTTTTATATCTGCACTGAAAACTGACCAGCATTTTTTTCATCCTTTCCAGGAAAACGTTTTCAGATAGAAAGCAATTCTTTTGTTTTGATTTTGATATCATGCAGACATGCTCAAATTTCGACCCCTTCCAGAAGAAACAGAACCAGTGCAGGTAAGGTAGCTCGGTTGTGGAGATAACTAGTGTTCATGCCTTTAATATCGTGACAGCATCTACTAATTTGAGATTTACTTCGGAAATCAAAGGAAAAATCGCTTTTTTAGAATTACAAATGTACCTTTACCATCGTATTTTCATTTGATTTTCATTATGCATGGATTCTTACAAACGAAGTTGTACAGCCCTGACATTGAACTGCTTTTTCGCACTGACCATATTTCTGAGAAAAAAATCAGTCTGAAGCCGTATTCATGGCCACTGGTTAAACCTAAACTAATCGCGATCACGTGACAAACTACCGGTTAGCGACCATTATGCAAGAGTTGTGATTGATAATGAAAACCTGACAAACAAGCACACACAAATATCCAAAAAGACGCATCGAGGGCGATGTGTTTACAGATGTGTACGTGTACAGAGGTGTACACTTCGCATCTGATGTTGCTGCAGGAGAGAGATCATGATTGATCCGACATTTACGCTATATTAACTTTTTGTCTGTGTAAACGCACATTTTCGTGCAGTTGACTTGTAACTCACACCGCTTTCTTTGCCAAAGATAAGTAATCCACCTGGAACTCACCTGGGCATAACTGTGCAGACGTCCAGATTATAAATTCGCTTTACGATTAGTACAAGACTGTACTTTACTTTGCGTCATAAGCAGAAGCCCTGCCGTCAGAAATACTTTGTTTTGTAATCTGTATATGCCCGGATGTTAGATATGCTGCGCTTCGTATAAGTCTCAGAAGTCGGGTTCGCGTTTTGTCATAAGCAGAAACATTATCTTTAAATCTACTGCCCTGTGTTTCACCCGAAGCCTGGAATTGAACTGTACTGGATACCCCACTAGCAGTCGTACTTTGTATATGGGCTTCGCAGTCAGTCCTGATTTTAAATTCCACCGCCTCGGTGGTCTAGTGTTTAAGGCCTCCGTTTCCGAGGCGGGAGGTCGGTGATTCGCATCCCGGCCGAGTCATACCTCAGACTTAAAAATTGGCAATCTAGTAGCTGGCACTACAGGGAACAGTACTAGGACTGGTTGGTCTGGTGTCGGTATAATGTGACTGGGTGGGACTGAGGCCCGTGTTGCGCCATCAGTCCCACGTGTGGCAGCACGTAAACTTTGTCTAAGCAACACCGTCCTGATATGCAGATAGTTTGCTGCTGAACATGAAGCAACACACACCCCTCCCCCTGATTTTAAATTCATTTTATAATGCGGTGTGCTTAATGGGTTGTCCTAGAAGGTTACATGTAATTACTAACGTCGTGCAGTCTGGAAAAAAGGTATGTTTGCGTTTATAGATAGCCCTACCCACGGCTTCCAAGCAAGCAATGCCTTTTGCCCATAGGCTCTGTAATAAAGCCCTGGCTGGCTTGCATGAGGGTTCTTATCGCCGGTTTATACGTAAGGGTACTCGCACACAGAGTGAATGAGCTTTACGACCGCTTTCATGATTGGAAATGCAGATACGAACACCCATGCAAGCCACCCCTGGCGTTTCTGGGTCACTGATCTGTGACGTGCACAGGTGGGTCAGACAATACTGGACGGCACTGCATCAGTCGTACAGTTTGCTCTGAGCATGGAGGCTAGCAGAAAAAAACTTCAGAAAGAAGATGGCTTACGTGCACGGCAGGACTTGTTTCCGATTCATGTGATCGTTTCTCTGATTTCAGTCTCATTACATTCAACTCCAGATCGCAAATCATCAGGGGCGTTCCACGACTATCTCTTCATAGTGTTTGTGCGAGTTGCTTCCCTTGCTGCCAGAAGCGATAAAGAGGATTTTTTTTTCCTTTTAGCGAAATGTGCTCAGTTACGAGGCCAGAAAATTTAATCAAACCCGCCAGCGATTTTTTTTTTAAAAACGCATAAGCGTAGCACCTATCAACAGTAAAGGGAGTTAATCTGTTGACAAAGGTAGATGGATGTGGATAGGGTAATGGAACTCAACCTGCATGCGGCTGGAAAGAATCCGTAAAAGAGGTACGAGTAGAGAGGTGGGGTACCCAGCATGCCATTTGGATGATGCAATTATGTGTTGGAAAGTTTGATCCCTTTCTTCTGCTGGGGGGGGGGGGCAAGGGGGGGGGGGAAAGGGAGATCAGGCATGGTTTTGGCAGCTGGACAGTTTTGAGGAACTTTTAGCTGAACGGATAAGAGGACGAACGGATCGAGGGGAGATGGGGGTTGGGGGAGAGAGAGCAGAGACATGCAAGGTGTTTCATGCTGTCAATAAAATCATTCAGCCTTCCAGGTCCCGATCATCGTTTATTTTTGTTTTTCTGAGGCCACGTGGCCCCCTGCCCGACACCCACTTGAAAACACGAAAAGCGTTTTCTCGCTCGTCATTAGCGGACGTGGCAGGGTAAGGTTTCTGATTTTTTGTCGACACTCCCCCTTCTCCTGTCTTCTCTTTCTCCTTTTTCTCCTTTCGTTTTCTTTCCAACTTAATTGTTCGTTCACGTGTGAAATCTACGCAGTGAGAGGATGAGAGAGTGGGAGAGAAAAGAATAAGGACGGAAGGCGGAAAGGAAAAAAAAGAGCAGAGAGAGAGAGAAAGAGAACACGTGATGAAACTAAACAAAAGCAAGATGAATAATTATTTAGTAGGAAACCCGCGCTATAGTCATTCAGGAGCTGTGCGTATGTGTGGAGTGTGGAGCTCGCGTACACAGCCATTTTGCCGTGACCCTTTCTAAAGGGTCAACGGGGGAACACTCAAATGGGCGCCAGCGGATTTTGTATCCCACCAACTGGGGACGCGGACCGCGCCTCCTTGTTGCTTTGTACCCAGCTGTCCCCCGCAGACGACGGAATTGTCATGACAGTTACTGACAGCCAGTGCAGAGAAAACAACAATTAAAATTTATGCCTGTATTTACGACTTATGTAGGCATCCTCAGATGAGTGTTGATGGCGATTTCGGGCGCACACGTCAGACAGAAGGAACGGAAGGGGTACGTGTGTGTGGGTGTGTTGGGGGGGGGGAGTAGGGAGACGGGGCGAGAGAGAGAGAGAGAGAGAGACAAAACGAAAACCAAGGGGAAAATCTGGTCAGGACATCGCTACGTGCTCTTCTTTCTCTCCCTTGGCCGTGGCAGTGAGGAGAATGCAGAATGTAAGCAAAACGCACATCCCTTTCCCCAGCCGGCACCTCACCCAAACAATGCCGACATTTATCCAGACCGTTTCCTAAAGGGGAACCACTCAGGACCACGGGGCTGTTTTTAAGCTGTAGCGCTCTGCGAGTGACGTCCCCCCGGAGACAGTGTCTCTCAGCGCCGGAAAAAAAATTGGGCTAGTCGTTAGTCTTTTGGTCTATTTGTACTTCGGCGAGCTTCCCTGTCGGCCGCATCAAAGCTGAACCAGTCAATAACAGCATCGAAGGGCCCTCGAGACGAACGTGAGCGTCATTCAGCAGATACCTCGAAGCCAAGGGAAGCCACTGGTTTAGCAGGAGGTGGATGAGCAGTCTGAGTGGTCCGGCACACACACTCAAAGTCGACGTAGGCTTCAGACTGTTACTACCATTGACATCGCAGGGGGGGGGGGGGGGGGGGGGG
>SMGT01002119.1:159223-187070 GCA_004794575.1 Lanistes nyassanus | reverse complement strand
GGGGGGGGCGTGGATGCCACACAATTCCTGACATTCTCGCAGCGATTTCATATGGTGCAACCAGCAAAGGGAGACAACTCCGTTTGCTTTTTATGTTATAGTTTCCAAATTCTTTTTACGAATATTGATGTTTGGTGTCCTTCTTGGACGGATCTTTAGTTACGACAATCTTGACATTCAGAAATGCTATGTTTTATTAAGATATATTATTAAGAGTGCACGATTAACGTTGTGTGTGGATTAGAATTGTTCTTGTCTTCGGCTGAAATTACTTGCGCTTTAAAATGTTTACGTGGCTGCAAGGCAGAAAATTATTTGCCCCATCTTTTTTCCATCTATGTTTTCCTAGCAGTATGGATTATGCAGGATTAATTTAAGGAGGATTACAAGTGTTCTTGGCTTAACCCTTTCAATTTCCTTGCGCTTTTAAACTGTCTGCGTGGCTAAAAGTGTGACAACCGTTTGTCCCTACTTTTTTTCCTTACGTATATTTTCCTTAATAGCATTTCTCTCTGCAGCAGACTTGGTCTTTGCGAAAATAAAACCAGCCTGTTATTCAAAGAGCAATGTAAACTATCAAAGCATTAAAAATCAATTTTCGTTTTCTTGTTGAGTGGATTCCGGAATAAGGTTGTAGGCGTCTTTGTTTATCAGAAATAAGTTCTTTGATGTGAGAAGGAAACAGTGTACGGATGTGCAAGTGCAAAACCGTACTAGCTGTGTTCCAAAACAGACTCAACATCCAAGGGCTTACTGGTAGGATGAGGGAGAGCCCGGATGATCTATAAAGCCAAAGTTTACAGTGACATCACGCTTCTCAGCATAAAAAGAGCCTCACAAAAAGACCGACCACCCCTCCCTCTCACTCTCCTCGCCTCAATCATCCCTGAAAACGCAACAGAATTATTGTGTCAGTCGATTACAAACTGACGTTTTTGTCAACCGGACAAGAAAATACGTCTCTGCACATTCCCCGCACGCTAATGAGAAGGTATACGTGTACTGTGCGAAGGCTGAAGCTTGGGTCAACGGAAAATGTTGTCTAGATTCCCCACGCGTGCGCTAATGAGAAAGGTGTACCCAGGCCTCATGCGCGAGGCCTCGAATTACTGGCATTGTTCCGACCAAAGTGCATTCGGTGTTTGTTCAGCGTAAGCTGGGTGCAAGCCTGCCTAGATGGTCAGAGTGCACAAGAACTGAAACATGCTATTATTCCATTTCCCTCCCTTTATTTCTCCCTCCTTTCCTTCTATTCCTATCTCTCTCTTTCTCGGCATGTAAGTCGTCTTTTTTCTCATTAATACAGGCTCATTATTCAAACCCCAGCAGCTATAGCAACAACAAAAATAGTATACTGTGGGGTTAAGGTGCGTTGATACAAAGCCTCAAGAACTCCTTGACTACCATATAGTAGTTGACAAATACAAGAGTACCCCTAGCACAGCAGGTAGGTTGCTTCCGGCGTTCTCAACAATATGCTTTAATTAAGAAATGAAAACGCAAATCTGATAAAGTTTTTGCATTTGCAGAGCTTAACGCCAAAGCGGCCGCAAACACGCTCTGCTTGTCGGGTCAGTGCGGACACTGGTCGGGACAAAGAGATCCGTTTTAATGGTTATTTCCCTGGACCAGAGCGTACTGCGAACACTATTCAGGCGCGCCGGACAAAGAGATCCGTTTTAACGGTCGGTTCTCTAAACATTCATTTAAACATTCAGTCGTATCAAGTAGGAGCTGTTCGGGTATTGGCGTAGAATAGTGGTTAGCTACCAAAAATTATGTTAAATTCATTTTCCTGACACTGAGCTCAGTGACACATTGGGTTCTTTTACTAAGCTATGTACTGAAAGAACCACCAGACTGATAGCTGCAGTAAGATGGCGAGTGCTAACAAGTAGTTTGATTAAGCGGGGAGATGGTGGAATGGAGTTTGCACAATGTTTAACTTCAGGAAATAATTCCTGGCCACACCAGGATTCGAACCAGGAATCTCCCACCGTCCTCATCTCCACCAACTGAGCTATCCAGGCCCCCGTTGTGATCATGTTTCTGCGGGATTGATCTACCAGTCGTTCAAAGATTGATGGCCGAGTGGTTAGAGCGCAGGCATCCCAAGCCCAAATATAAGGCGCTGGTTCGATCCCCGAGCGCCGCACCACGCTTCCTCCAGTTCACCCAGTTGCTTTGTAAATGTATGTTTTAAAAAAAAAACCGTATGATTTGTCAAAGCTAAAGGCCCCCCCCCTCACCACCACCAGGCTTAGAGCTAAAGAAACAAATGTTTAAATGTTAATGGGTACCTGATCCAATAGGCTAGGGAAGGTAAGACAGAGAGTGAAGAGATGGGCGCCGCACCCACGATGGTGCAACGGAAAACAGGGTCTCATTCACCCAATGCCCATACTACGTTACGTTCTAGGGACATTACCTTTTTCTGCTTTCTTAATTGTAAGATTTTTTTGTGAAGAACACTGACGACAAGAACCTTGTATTCTTTGTATTCCTTTATACATTTTTTTTGTCGTCTCTGTCGTGCTTTACGGAAGACCCTCGCGTGAAGGCACGCGATCTCGGGTCCGCTACATCACACCTCTGAGGTGGAAGAAAGCACATCCATCTTCCGGCTTCCTGACGGCGGACAACCAAGTGTTTGTGCAACGTGTAAACCAAGTCTCGCCTTTCAAGCAACACAGCTGTTGCTATCCGTGTGATGACGCCCGCCTCAGTTCCACGCGGCGCCTAAGCAGTGGCCCCGGGTCTTTAGGGCGGGGTGTGAAAAACAGCACTCTGCCAACGTCTTCCAGACACCTGCAGCTAGCGCGTTCCGATCTCTCATAAGTCATGCACTCGCACAACCAGCAACAGCAAGGAATGACGGAAGGAAAGGAGAAGCTAGGAACAGAACAGGACTAAAGAAGAGAAGGGAAGAATGAGAAAATCAAAAGAAGGAAGAGACGATCGAAAGAAGGAAGAGAGAAAGAAATTTTAAAAATCAAAAGACAGAAGGGACAAAGGAAAGAAGAAAGACGGAAAACGAAGAGGAGAAGGAAGAGGAGGAAATTGAAAACGAATTGTAGACGAAAAAGAAAAAGAAGATATAAAGATACAATCTGTAATATTAGGTTACGACAGAAGCGTACTGACTCGCCTTGCCCAGTGTCACAATAACGTCTCGTGAAGGTGGAAAGGCGGTTTCTTGTGCACTGTGATGGGCTCCTGTTCGGAAATAAGCGCTCATGCAGAACTGTACGATGCCCTAGGTTTGGGTGCACTCGGACACGCGCGTGCGCACACACACTCACAAACACGCACATACGTACGTACGCAACACAACAGAAAAAACAGGCCATATAAAAGTTTTTCTCCACTCATACCACAGCAAAACTAACCTTTAAATGGAAGGGTTAGAAACTTCACATAATTATCAGAGCTGTTTTTTAAGCAACGTTGTCTACTGTCAGACATGTTACCTATCTTCCTAGGGTAGAGATACAAAGTCAGTGAAAGCTAGAAATCAAAACATATCTTGGTAGCGAGAATGCGAGGATAGTGCACAAAAGATCATAGCATTAAAAGAAATTTCATCCAAAAATGCGCTACTGCTCTTGTAGCATAGAACATGACCAACGTGTTAATTTGTTTACACTCTGTTGGTCGATTAGTTTGTTGGTTGATAGTTGATGAGGAAGGTTATGGTGTTCATAATGGACTTGATGAGTCACCCTGAGCCACATCCAGTGATGCTAAGCGCTGTTTCCTTGGCAACCCGACTTGAGGCTGCGGGAAAGACATGATGCCATGGAAGTCCCATCCATACAGAAAGCGGTTACTGCTACCTATGCTTTGCGCTGCTGATGTTCATCGAGTTGCCGGGTACAAGGCACTTAAAGGGGGATTTTCACTGAACTGTCCCAGTAATGACGGTGTGGATGATGGATTGAGCTAGCAATTATCTGGCAGTGAACGACATAGAGTCGATCTTGTTCTGCATGCCTATCTTCTTGTTTGCTTACCTGTCTGCTCACCTGTCTCTTTGCCCTCCTTCCTTCTTTCCTTCCTTCGGCTGTCTGTATGTCTTTCTGTCTTTCTCCCTTTTCTTTCTTTCTTTGGCTGGCTCCCAGTCTGTATGTCTTTCTGTCTGCCTGCCTGACTCCCAGTCTGTATGTCTGTCTTACTGCCAGTCCTGTCTCCTGGCTTACATGGCTGTCTCACTCTCTTTTCCGTGTGTCCAGCTATCGCTATGTCCGACATCGCTTGATCCGTACGTTTACAATAAAACAGTTCGAATCCATGTTTAAACACTTTGTCACACATACAGATTAGAGTAGTAAAATCGGTATAGGGGTGTCATCATGTGAATCTTGTTCATAACAGTCATCGGCTGTGCGGGATAGTTAATTACGTAGCCACTTCGTTAAAACACAAGGGGTTTTTTTTTGGCAAATTTACTAGCTAAAGTTTTCAATAGGGATATGACAGGCTTGGCGCGAAAAGCGGTGAGGGAAGGGGGGGGGGGGCTTGCCTTTGCACAACACGCGAGACCACACACGCACATGTAGCATGTACCGAGTGCTGGGATGCATATAGCGAAACAGCCAATAACAATAACCTTTTAAAAAATATAATTATCGGGCTGATGTATGTACAATAAAGCGAGATGGCGGCAGGATTTCTGTTGAAGCGCTCTCTCTCCCCCTCCCTCAACCCCTCCCGTCATCTGTCTCCCACCTAGTTTTTCTGCCCATCAGGGCTTAGTATAATATTAAAAAGGTCGTCAACACGTAGAGTATCACAGCCACAAACACAGAAGACCACAAATGCCTTGTTGCCGTTCAGTCTTTTATTCCTCCTGATCTGGCTAACCAGGCACCAGGCCTCCTTTCTCCAACATACCTCAAGACCCTGTAGTTCAATCACGTAATAGCAAAACTAAAGCTGAGCTTCCTATGCCGCCATTTTCGACTGAACCAGCTTCATCAGTCTCTCTTCTCCGTGTCTATCCCCACCAAAGTTTATATACCTAACTATTGACTGTCCAATTCCCACGGACTGTATGTGTCGTTGTGAGTGTGATTGGCATGTGGGGCACTACAGCTTCTATGTTTATGGTTAATGTTGTCTCTGTAGGGAGTTACATGAGTTACATTGTCTGACCTATCAGTATGTATGTCCTGCAGTGCGTGGGATTTTAGTCTACATCTCTAATCTGTATAAGATGTGCTGCACATATTTTCTAGTCTATTTCTAAATAACCTACAAAACACGCATATTGTTACATTAGTATTCCAACTTATTTTCGTCTCACATATGAAGCAGAAGCCAACCTGCAGCCCCATTTTATTTTTTGCTGCTTCTGATATCGAGTCTAGCTTTTTCACGTGCGTTCAAGAAGAAATTTGTACAGATGGCGAGACACCCAAACGATATATCTGCTCACGTTTTCTTTTCAAAAGATACAGAGGTGTTTTATCAGACAATACACAAGCTAGTTTAGAGTGAAAGCCAAGAAAAAGCGAGATGTAGAAATGGCCTGTGAAGGGCGTGATCGTAAGACGTCATTATGTAACCAAGCACGCGGTGGCGCGCACACGCGCACGCACATCCACATTTCTTAGAACACAGGTAAATGGGTGACTGGGTGTGTTATGGCATGACAACAACGGCGGTGAGCCTGACGATATCGGCATGCGCAAAGATGTGTGTATCATAAGCCAGATCTGCAGGAAGGCAGCCTCGGGTGCACACGGAAGCTCTTTGCGAAGACTTCCGGTATCCCTAAGGATGCGACTTTGTAACTTGATGAACAGTTTCCTGAAGCTTTCCTGCATTTCTGCGTTGTCTTTATGAAGTCTACCCAGCTTCCTGTCCCATTTAAATGAGATCTGTTCTTAAATTAAGAAAGCTGGGTTTTTTTCTCTTAACAAACAGCTTTCCTCCAGTGGTTTGGCTGACCGACTAGAAGGTTTTCACAGAAACTTTCCTTTTTCAAAGCAGCTGGAAAATGGGTTAAAATAGCTCCACACGACACACAAGTTCTAAAAGAGCTCAAGAGTTTAAAATACCTACGCACGCACGCACATCCTGATACGCTTATCCTTTAAGTTTAATTATCCGTCATATCCCTCCCTCTGTAAAGTCACCGAAAATGGGGCACGCTCTAACCTGGCAGCCAGGGATCCAAACGTCGTTTTTGCCAAGTCCCCTGCTAACAACATCTGGAAGGTAGCTATGCACATGTATACCAAACGTAAGACAGGTGAAAGGTAAAAGCACATTCTCGGATCCATACCCTAGTGATTTAGGGGAAAATAAAAGCTTTGTATGTACGATGGTTGCTGCATTCCAAAAGATCGACTGCTGGGTTTGGAATATTCTCATGGGATAATCACCGATTACGTAGAAAATGTACACCTCTCTCTCTCATCATGTTTGTGGCAAGATATCTCTGTTGTACGTACCCTGCATACCATTCACACCTTAGTCCAAGGAGTAAGCCAGGTGATGGCATTAATGTTTGCGTTAGTTTGAGTTAATTTCCTTTCGGCACGTGCACAGCTAGGTAATGATAATCTGCACACGCTGTGCAGCATTATTCTCAAGACGGCAGGCTTTTGCGCACTTGCTAACCTTGATGCATTTAAGAGCTTGGTCCCTGGCTGCCATGATGTGTTGCACGTCAGGATGCCTTGCAGCAGCGTTTTTAAGTGATACGTCTTCTTTTTAATTTAAAAAATTCTAATCTCGCCTTATCTCGTCCTGCCCTGTTGCCCACCGTCTTGATGGAATTAGCCCAGTCTCGATTTGTCTCCTTTCATTTCATCTCCTCTCGTCAAGTGGTTTGATCTCGCTGAGGCTTGCCTCCCTTCATCTCGTCTCGTCTCGTCTCGTCTGGCTTTCTTTCATCGTGCCAATGACATCAAGTTTATATCGTTTGGTTTCGTTAAAACTGTAACGCTAACTGCACTTTTCGAGATGTTTACTGTCCTGTCAGTTCATCAGCTTAACCAGCACGTACTTTACCCCGGAGTTTGAATCATTCACTTCGCTAGGAAGGTAGTTTTCCTTTTTAATGAATGCACATTTTCAGGCCTTGTGAGTCTTTTCTATTTCTCTGTCTCAGTCTGTCTCAGTCTGTCTCAGTCTGTCTCAGTCTGTCTCAGTCACCTCTGTCCTTTCCTCTCTCTCTCTCTCTTTCGCACTTTTCATTTGGTACAGACGCGCTAAAAAATCTTTTAGAGGGGAAATAAATATGTACCCTGATTTGATTTTTTTAAAATCTCTCTTCGCTTCCCTCGGTCATACAAATTATTTTAGTCTTCACAGACGGTAAGTGTCTCTTTTTAACTGTCTTCGTCTCTTGGCCATGCGACGACACGAAATATTTTTGACATAAGTGTGGGGCAGGTGGGCATTATACCCTTTGATACCAGTGAAAGTCAGATGCCATCTACTGCCGGTGTTAAACGTTGTACTTTGGAAATATCTTCAGCATACTGTTGTAGTGGTTCGGCTCGCATTTTCTGGCCTGCACTGCTCCCGGGCAGAACGAGCTTTGGCGTGGACGCCCCACGTACCCGACATCGTGCACTTATTGACATTTTACATCCGAAAACCGCCCTGCCGACAGTTGTCCACTGCGTCAAACATAGAAACGCAATCGAACAGCCCGATACACCGACACCAGCACTCGACATCTTCCGCTGTTGCTGTCGAGGTCACCCCATCACCTACCCCGCCCCGTCCATCAGTACCCTATTTATACCGGCATATAGTCAGTGCTAATAATCGCGTCATCGCACGACACACGTTGTTTGCACGTCTGCTGATGCCGCCGCTGCGCTGTATTTGCTGCGCCGCATCTGCTGATGCTGCTGGCTGGCGACATGTATTTCCCTGCTCTCCCCCCCCCTCCATCAGTTCGCCAACCCCTATCCACCCTCGAGAGGCAGCGAGCGGGCTGCGCCATCAGAAAGGTGACGTATTGTCATGGCGGCGCGTGACAAGGGAGACTACTGTTTCCGACGCCAGCGACGTTGCCATTATCAACTTATGTGTGGGAGAAGACACGTGCGGTATCAACTGCGTGCGCGATATGCGCGCTGTGTTATCGGACAGAATGGAACGGAACTGAACTGAGTGACGTCTGGTCGGCGTTCATGGGCATGAGGCTGGAGCTAGCTTTGTTCTTAAGTCCAAGAAGTCCATTGGGTACTGTTGCACCGTTTCGGCGTTAAGTCCAGCTAGTGTTTGCTTAATTTTTAAGTCACAAAGCGTCACAGGCCTTCATGCTGTGGCCAGCAGGTATTATGCAGCTTCAGAGCAAAGCCCAAGAACTGTTACACAAATTCGATATTAAGCTCGGCAAGTCTCGGAAAACTTCATACAGTCTGTCAACTGTTTTCATAGCTTCACAACGACAGGTTCCCATTAAGAGTTGCGAGACCACTATCCGGCCTTCTTAAACTAGGAATTTCCTGCGGTGAAAATAGCGCCTATTGGCTGATGTGATCACATGCCCTGATCACGTGACACTGGTATTCGGAAGTCCGAAATTCCTAAGCTCAAGGTACTTAATCAATGTCGACTTCCACCACCTTTTTTTCGCGAACCTGCCATTAAGAAAAACAGCCCTTTTCCATTGCATCTTTGGCGCGCCCTACTGTGTAAAAAAAAAACTTCAGTGCGGACTCAGTCTAACTTCTTCACAGATTCGTTATTAAATCCAGAAAGTGTTTTAAAAACCTGTTATTAAGACTGATAAGTGCGGCAACCCTTCAGCAAGTGTGCATTTCCTTCAGGAAACTTAAAACTTCCGTTGATTATAACTCGTGAAACAAACTTGTTTTTCAAATCGCAGCACCTGCGATCACTGAGCTCTGGAAAGGAATTGTTGCCGCACCAGTTGGCAGACCTTGTATAAGGATTTATTTATTTATTTTTCTTTCTTTACCATCGAGAGGTCTCAGTGCAGCGTGGATTCCCCCCTTACAATTTTACAAGCACGTGTTTCCAATTTTCGCTTGAACAGTGGATTTTTTTTTTTTGGTAAGCCTTGTAAACTGGATGTTGGGATTGTGCAAAGCAGGCCGCTGGTGTACCAGAGCTGTTGTGGTGCGTGCACCTCATCTGTTGATCACAAGCGAGTTCTCGTCCCTCCCACCGGAGGAGTGAGAGGGGAGGGGGAGGATCTTGTGGGACGGCCATTACCACGGAGTCTGCTTGGCGCTAGGTGCCTCTCGCGTGGCGTAAGCTATAAACTACGGGGTGGATTATTGATTGACCGCTCGCCCTCTTCTTGCTCTCAGACACCCGGCGAAAGGGGAAAAAAAGAGAATAAACCGTGTTGGCTTGCTGCTGTTGGTGTGGCTGTAATGTCTGGTGTCAATGGCAGAACAAGTTAGTTACAGTCTGGCTTCAGCAGGCCAGGTGAGATAACAGGTTGCTACTATGCGGACGCAGTAGGTGAGATCGGAGGCTGCCTGTGCCTAGCAGTGGCAAGAGGCGTCACAGATTCCTTCCTTCCTTCCTGGGTTCGGCAACTGGACGGCATGGGAAGTGGGGACTAAAGTAGGCAGTGCAACACGTTGCTGCTGCCTGGATCAAACAGTGCGACACGCTGCCGCTGTTGGCTGAAGCAAGTGCTACAACTCGTTGACAGCATGGCCTGACGATACGTCGGTTACCTGGAGAGTGTGTGCGCGTGTTTATCGACTGGCACCCAACTGGATTCGAGATCTGGCATAACAAAGTGACTAGCAACGGCCTGGCTTCCAAGAGATGGATTTTAAAAGAAACTACTGTCTGAGTTCGTAAGTGGCGCAACAGGTTGCTACAAAACGATCCATCATGTTTCTACTCTGGCTTCTGAGACTGATGTACCAATATGCTGTTATTTGGGTTAAAAACGCACAGCAGTATGGTATTGCCTGGCTTAAATAGTGCAGGAACCCGGTATTCCCTGGCTGTTCTCCGGCATATTTGACGAAATAAGTTGTTTTTGTCTAGCTTACAGCAACTCGCTGCTATCCGCCGGAAAAGTGCAGCAACAAGTTGTGTTTTTTATGGCTATATCAGTCGTGCACCCAGTCTGCATTGGTGGCGCAAGTTATTATTCTTGAACTAAAGTAACGCGTATGAGGGTTTGTCAGTCTTGTTTGAAACAGTGTGTCGAGTTGTTCTCTGGGACTGAAATAAGTGGAACGGCAGTTTGTCACTGGCTTAAGAACAGCGCAACAAGTTGTTGGTGTCGGACTAATGCAAGCGCCGCGATGCTGAAATGATGCACTTGAGATAAATGTGTTGCCTAGAAAGGGAGAGAGTGCATGTGTTTGTATCGACTGGTCACGGCCTGTGTGTTTAGGATAATGCCGTTAGACACAGACCTGATGCTCACACACCACGTGGAAACATCGTGAGGCATTCTGTACAGCATCGACAACTGCGTAGAACTGGTTACAGCTGACTGTTCATATTATTTTTGTTATTACCTCGTCTCCTCTTTTGGAGAATAATTTGAAGTCTTTCGCATTTAACTGTGAGTTGAAGAACTGTGGCGCCCCACTGAAAGCAAATCCAGGTAGGATCGAGGTCTTGGGTGAACCACGAAAAACTCCCACCTGGTTTCAAGCCGCTGGGTCGCCCAGTTCGTGCGCTGACGCCTAAAACTAACCACGAGCTACTGTTAAAGGAGGCTTATTAGTCCCAAAAATCCCCACAGGCAGGAAAACTCTTCCAGAGATCGGTGACTTCGCTGCTTGGCCTGCAGTCTACACCAGCCTGAAGACTTTACCTAATAAAGCCACCTCCAGATATCCACCTTTGTTCTCACACCTGGACGCACATCCCGCTGTTTTTTGGTGCCAATGCCTCTTCGTTGCGCTAGATTCATGAGGGAGATTGTTGCTTTCTGGCCATGAATAAACTCTGCCAGTGGGGGCGGCGTTTTTTCAGATATGTGGACCGTTATGTGTTCGAGAGGGGTAAGTGCCTTTTCTGATTTTCTTCTAAAATAATTGCTAAAAAATGGCGTGTATGTTTCCTTCTCAATACCCGCAACGCGTCTTTCTTTTTGCGTGATTCGTTACTGACGAAATGCACGCATCCCGGTTCCATCCTCTGTCCTCTAGTTTATCCGCTTATTCTGTTGTGAACATTTTCTCACCACCCGTCTCAATTTTGCCCTCACCCGTCTCATTTTCTCATTTCTTTCTCTTGCTGTAAGAGACCTTTTTACCTCCCGCCCCCCAACACACACACACACACACACATAGTTTCTCGCATCCAGTCGCCAGGCTAAATATAATACACACGCAACGTATTGTTGAATGCGTTTTTGTCTGGCTCTGTACTGAAGTCTGTTCTAGCCTACGTGTAATATAAAGCTTGAAACCCTATTGTTGAAACAAGCTGTTGCGTGACAATTAGCTATGTCAATAAACATCGTCTATTTATCCACCGAAGTCAGTCCATATATTTAGACCTCATCCCTTGCGTTTTTCCTCTTCACCATCATCTCATCGCCTTCTGTTCACATTCCACCCTCCTCCCCACTCTTTTCATAAGTTGTGGTTTGCCCCTGTTTTAATTTATTCAGTACTACCGCCATCCGGTCAGAATACTTCTCTCGTTCAGTTCATTTTTTTGCGAATCACCTGTCTTACAGTTCCAGCCTCTCTCGTGCCTTTTTTCATATTTTCCCCCTCGAAACAGGTTCTCTTCTTTTCCTTTTGCCTTACTTCCTGTATTGTCTCCCCTTCTTCCCCCCCCCCCCGTTGTTTGTTTTTCATTCACTCTCTCCTCCGCTGTGGTGGGATTAACATCCCTGCAGCTGTTGCTATATATTGTCATTATTTTGTTAAATCGGCTGCAGTTTATTTTGATAACTATTTCTTTCACATGCGAGTTGGTATCGAAAGTCGGCCCAGGAAGATAATTCACTCTGTCGCTTTCACGTCACTTCATATATCAGTGTCATGAGATATTTAGGAAAATGCAAACTTGTGATGTGTACGTTCTACCGCTTGCTTGGTAATTCGTGCTAACATTTGCATGCATGCCTCATGCCCGACTGTAACGCGCAGACTGGAACAGTCGTCAGCGACAATTAATGCCAGCCTTGGTGTTTTCCAATGTTTTGCTTCTAAATTTTGTGTTATTGCTGTTGCCCACCTACAAGAAATAATACAACTAGATAAAAAATCGGCTCTTCTTTAATTTTTATGTTGGCACCTCGTGCTTTTCTGATGCCGTCCTAATTATGTTTTCCGCAATTCACAAATATTTCATGTGAAAGTTATGACGCATAAACAACACATTTCTATTGATCCGTTATGCGCTGTTCGTTTACAGCCGAAGCATGTAATAATAGTGATAGTAAATCTTCCTGTGAGTATTTTACCAAACTAGTACTAGGTCTGGAAAAAAAGAAAGCAATTCATGTATTTAAAAACTATAACAACGGTAACTAGAAACCCTCTCGAGCGACGCAGGCGGAAATTGCAGTTTTATTTCTCTTCTGTTTTTGGTATGTAGAGTCATATTAACAACCACATGCATTAAGAATACAGTAAAACCAGTTCTGGACTCAGTACAATGGAAGAGAATTTTCTGAAATATTGCAGATGTTTGAGAAAAACACCTCTAACAAAACGGCATAAAGAAATAGAAATCTATGGAAGGCTTTAGAGTTTCTGCAAGATGGAACACGTGGAAAGTTCCTTTCTGGAATTTTAAAGAAATAACCAGAAATGTCTAGAAAGCTTAACAGTCAGACAGCTCTTGAATACAACTATAGCATCACCTCGTGTACAACAGAAATAGCGAGCATTTTATTAACCGTCCAGAACATGGCACGTAAATGTGACAGAACACTGCAGAACATGGCAGAACAAAACGGACATTTCTATAAAAGAATTAAGCGTTGTTTTATAAATTGCCTCGAAAGGAATACACTTGACAGATTTTTTCTTGAGGATGGTAATGGTAGGGGGTTCAGTTAAAGAGTTCTTTAATCATGACTTGACAACAATGATGACCATGGCGTGCATGATGACAATGATAATGACGACGACGATGATTATTAAATAAATATGTTTTAACTTTCTTATTCTTAGGCTCTTTGCTATATATTACTCAAATTTATCCCCCCCCCAAAAGAGAGAGGCTAGGGTGGGTGCAATCCAGTTTCCAGTCCTTAACACGTCTACTAAGACTATGTGTGACACGTCCATGCTTTTGTTAACAGTTAGCCCTGTGCTGACTCAGCGGGTGCTAGACTGTTCGTCTGTTAAACCTTAATCGTTCTCGGCAGATGGTCAACGAAGTAATTAAATGTAATCGCGCTTCCCAACAATGAGGCTGTGTCTGGAAAGAGGCAGAGATGATGTAGGGTCTGCTTTCCCGTGTGTCTGGTTACTCGTCTGGTTACGTGTCTGCCTACCTGTCTGCCTTCGTGCATTGTCTGTCTGTCCGCCTTTTTGCCCCTCCGTCCTATAATGAATGTTTACCTCTTTGCGAGTATGCTCGTCTGTCTGCCTTGATTATATTCCGCCCATCTGTCTATTTTTTCTTACTATGTGCTTTGCCCGGGTGCGTAATGAAGGAGGAAAGGACTTTTTATACTGCACCTAAAATGTCAAATGTTCCTCACATCGTGAACAGTCAACTCTTCTCCTCTTTCTTTCCTTCCTTCCCTTTAAAGACATTAGCAGTGTACTTACCGTCCGTGGTTATTAAATCCTTTCAACCGCGTGCCAGATCACTGTTATAAAATGGGAATCTGACTGAGCGCCCTTCACAGGGCAAGATCTAATAGCGGTTTGCATTATCGGCGCTCGTTTACCCATAATCGTCGGAACAGTGGGTCTGCAGAGAGAGCAGTGAAAACCCTTTGTCAGAAAGCCGCAGAATAAATCACCTGGGTCCCGTTATTACTGAGGCATTTATTTAAGAATCCAGAGTGCAGAGCAAGTGTTGGGGGCAGAGTTCAGGAGTGTATGCATAGGTGTTCGAGCAAGTGTCTGCGCGTATGTCTGCCTGCCCATCTCCGTCCTTTCTGTCTACTGGCTTGCCTGCCTGCCGGGCTGTCCGTCCGTCTTTCTCGTGCAGGTGTGGATTTATGCGATGGCATGTGCGTAACAGGAGTAAGAAGATGCATTTCGTGAAGTTTTTCTAAACGTGGGCCACGCACGTGCACACCAAAGCAATTTCAGGACACGCGAGGAAGCTGTGAGCATTATATGGTATTGCATACGCTGGCTTTCAGCCAAGACATAGGAAAAGATGGAACTGTTCATGCACAGGACACATACATTCTTTTTGAAAGCCATTTCCTTCTTTGGGCTTTCTCAGCAACACGTATGTCATTACTGATTTATAAGAAACTAAACCATTCTGCGAGTCTAAGGAGCAGGAAATGTAGTTTTCTGTCTCCGAAAATATCGGCTGCATAAAGAGCGTGAGTCTTGGGAAAAGGGATGAAATGCCGCATAATGGAGATGGGAGTATCTGAAGTATTGTTCGTCTAAATCTGGTGAAATGTAGACACAAGACACAGTGCATAGAAGCGTGAGACTACCTCCACGCGGAAAGAAAAGTACAGAAGACGCTGGGAAATGACATGGATTAAGGATGAAGACGAAGAAATGTCGATGATCACCACCGCTACTAAGACAACGGCTTTCACCAACAGAAGCAAGAGTCAGGAAACACTGATAGGAGGCACAGCAAACGCATTTCAGGATTTGCGAAAACTCGCTCCTTCCCCTCCATGTCCGGTTGGGTAGCTAGGGTTGGCTTGGACTGAGCTGAACTGGACTGACTCGATCATCATGGGTGGGTGTTTGTTGCTTTAACGTCCCGCCGCAAACTAAGTGCATTTCAGGACAGTTTTGCTTAGACAAAATTTACGGGGTGCCACCCCGGGGACTGCTGTCCCAATACAGGCTTCAATCCCACCCAGTGACGTTACACTGACACCGGGCCAAACGACCGCCTGCTTTGGAAGCGGACGCCCTAACCACTGGACCATTGAGGCGGTCTGGACTGACAGGACTGGCTGGCTGGCTGGCTGGACTGACTGACTTAAGCAAGCAAGCAAGCATGCGTGCACGATGGGTATCGTTTGTGTCTATCCTCAGACTCTTTATAAGCTCGTTTTTGAGGCATTTGGAGGACAGCCAGAGAAGGGCGCTCAGTTCCAGGATTTCAGGATCATGTCTCCGTAATGTCGTCCTAATGCTTCTTGCATAAGTCATGAGTCTACGCACTTTGTTGACCATCACTCACTGCGGTCTGAGCATACCCTGGTCGGCTTCAGGGACTAATGTGCTATCATTTGTCGGCAGACGTCCTTCAGTCCCGAACTTGTACTTTGTCTTAATGGATCATGCGGCGTCCCATTCGGGCGGTATTAATTTGAAATGATGTCTACAGGCCTGATGCATTCGGTTTGCAAAATACACTGCGGTTTGAATCAAGTCTGCTGTTAAATACGTGGACAACTACATAATGGTTGTGTAACAATGTAGTTTAGATATTTTTTCTTTATTTATTTATAATTTATTGCAGATTAACGCCAAATTGGCAACGAAGACTATATCATTATGGGGGAGGGGGCAGCAGGGGCGAAGGTGATGCCTCTGTATCGGTGGAAAGCAAGCTTTACCGCTGTTTATTACTGATGAATGCAATAACAGTTTGATTGTCTGTTGTTCGCGACGACTTGGCAACTGTCACTGTAATTACGGCTCACCTTCAGCTTGTGTAAAGGTGTTATAGTCTGTCACGTTTGGGGGGTCTGGTGGGTCAAAGACTTTACCTCACTAGGGGCCCTGTTCACACTCCCAGCCATGTCTTTTAGCATCACCAGCGATCCGTGTAGCTTTAGGGCGAGACGAGGTGCTAGCGAGACCCGGTGGCTATCGGAGCCGCTGAGGGAGCACATAGCTATCACGCTGGGGTAAGGTGCCGCCTCTCTTACCCTCAGATGCAGGGGCAGGTACCAATACTTATGTCAATACTTGCCGACTTCGTAACAGATCTTTTTTTATTTTTAATTTACCATATTAATCTACATAAGTTTTGGACAGATCAGTGTTCGATGATATTAAAACAAAATCAAATAAGCAAAGGGTGCTAGAACTATCTCTGAACGTCGTACAACTCTTCTTTGTATTGAGCGGATGCTTGCTAACGCTGGCACAAGCTTATCTCCCTTCCCACGCACCTTTAGACAGGAGGATACGCCGAGAGCGTCGAGTGCTTGCAAGGATGAGGACTGGAGTATTACGACTTGAAATCCCAGCATGCAAGACAACAGTGCGTCGCGTAATGGTCTCAAACTATGGGCTAACGGCTAAATCGCCCAACGATTTTCGACTATCTGCGGCCATCATCACCTTGTCTGTGAAGATTCTACGAAACCACTACCTCACCCTACTCTGCTTCTAGCCCTCCTTGCTCTTCCTCGCTTATAGAGGCAATAGAAATGAACCTTTTACGACACTGTGGACAAATACCCAGGTTTTGAGTAAAATGCTTTTTAGGCTTCAGGTGCACGTCTCCTCAACTCAGAATCCTGAACAATATTACAAATTGTGCGATTCCTGGACCGCAATAAAAATAAAGCAATTCTCGATGGTTGGGAGAAATATGAGGATATAAAGAGGAGTTTTTCTCGAAGCTCGCCTGGCGAAACTCTGGGGCTTGCACAGTGTTTTCGTGAAACAGAGGGTAAACAGCCTGACAGCTTGGACCCCTCAGGCCTTGTGACGACTGACGTCACAATCACAATCCCGGCTTTGAGGGAGGCGCAGGTGTGATACCTGGCACACGTTTCTATTTCATTGAGAGGTTCGTCTCCACTTTAACTCGAACTTCCTACGTTTCTCTCCAATCTCTCGTCAGACCTAATGGAATAACTGGCACAGACATCGTTCTTTTGCAAAACGCAATGCAAACTCTTCCAAACAATCAGATCCTTTTCCTGTTTGGATTTTAAAAAGATCTCTGTCCGGCCGTAGGATTAGGATTCAAGTCCGAGTATAAACAGACTAAAACGGGAATAGCAAGCAAGAAGAATTACCGTAAAACTACTTCCCACTTAAACAAATACATGTTTTGTTTCGTTATCGTAAATTTGAACTCTGCTTCATATTCAGGTGCTTAATCCACAGCAATACCTTGTGAGCATATTCTAGGTCTTAAGTACTCCTACATAAAAAATAAATAGTTAAATAAAAAAATATCGAGGTTTTAGGGTGTACCTGTAAAGATTATTAGAACGTATCAACATTGCAATAGTTTAAGGGAGAAAACGAAACTTATATCGTATTGCGCGGGGGATAACAGTACCCACAATATAACATTTGTTTTGTTGTTGCCGCTGCTGCTGATGATAATGATGCTTGTCTCTTAGACACATCTGCCGCCTTCATAAAGATGGGGGTCCAATACTCATCTGAAGCGGAACCAAAATAGAAGCCTTTCTCAGCCTTGTGAGCTTGTGCGACGCACATTGATGTAGCTGACAATTACCCACTTGTCACATTAGTGCCACGACATCGAGGCCATTATCATGCGGTGCACGAACACCTACGTCTGTATCGGTCTGTCGACGTGCGTGCGTACGTGTGTGTGTGTGTGTGCAGTCGAGGGGTGGGGAGATGAGGGAGAGGTGGCAGGGCTACAAGGGAAAGGTGGACAAAAGAAGAGGGCAAGAACACGTTTTACGATTTGCCCATCTGTCCGCGCACAGTGACAAAACAGGACCTCAACATCAGCAGCACCATCGGCCTCGCCGCGTTGGCCTTCCTGTGCAGAACAAATATGCGTCGTACTTGGCCGAACCTGCCCAAACTTACAATAACCAATGACATTCGTGCGGCGTGAAGAAAATGCGTTAGATGGATCGCTCGTGTATGCAGCCGTGTACCAGGTCCAGCTTTATCTACAGGCTCCGTTGCGCCGATATACAATATCGCCACGCGCCTCGTCTTGGCTATCGATTTTGCCTTACTGCCCTGGGGGAGGCCGTCTGCGTGGTCTGGCGAGACCGCAGGCTACTCCCTTTGTCCACATATTTTGTCATTTCCGGCGAGGTGAGCAGGCGCACACCGCTCAGATCTAAGGGAGCGGAAGTGGCGTCAGTAACGCCATGACAGGGAAGACACGAGGGCCTTAAATGTCTGATTGATTTCAGTGGAGCTATCAGACTACAGGGCGCACCGCCTCGCAACCCCCTCCTCCACCACCACCACCATCCGCCACTTTCCAGAACTTATTTTCTACAGTATTTAAGATTTCGCGATGACCAGGAATTTGATGCGGCAAATACGTCTTTACCATTTCTTGGAAGGGACTGGATCTATGGGTCTCAGAAAGAGTGGGTGTTGGGTGGGAGGACATAAGATGTATTATAAATAGGTCTTCCATTAAACTGTGCACTTTTCGCACTGTCCAGACTGCCTACTGCAGATGGGCGGCTAGCCGATGTTTTCAGGCAAGTCCAGATTCAAGGAAGGGAATACATGGGGGGGTTCAAAGACATGTGATAGATGCTTTGGTTGTTTTTAAAGGATGAACCAAGCACGTCTTTCCTCAGATATGAAAAACAATTTTTTTTATTGTGTTTACGGACACGTAGGTGCCGCTACGCCTTTTGTTTGAACGAGACTGGGTGCGGATAAGCTTGTCGTCATGTGGCTAATGACAAAGTCAAAGTGTTTCGAGGTTTAGGGGCGACCTCCGCAACAAAATTACTCGTTCCTTAGTCGTTTTTACAAGAATAATTTTGCCTACACTTGCTCTGATGTAACAGAGTTACTCGCTCCTTAATCCTTTTTACAAGAATAATTTTGCCTACACTTGCTCTGAGGTAATCGCTTGAGTTTTGCAACAGGTTGAAGGTACGATATAACATTTCGTCCTGATGTCCGAGGAGTTAAAGTGTAGCTTTCAGGTAGGCGGGGCGCCGGAGATTGCCAAAAACTTAGCGGGGAGCACAGGAGCCGCACAGTGACGTCATCCACAGAAGGACAAGCTAGGCGTACTGTTCAGTCTAGACCGGAGTGAAGCTTTTAACAATGAGTTCATGAAAATCATCGCGCGACTCATTATCGGGTTGTTCATATTATGAGGAAATCGAAGACAGAGGAAAAGATTTAAATCCATTATATCATATATTTGAGACATTAGCTTTCCGGAATGGTGAGAAGAAACACACGTACTGTCTAGCTCAAGACACCGATCGCCACAAAGAACGGAATGAAAACACGACGCACTGATATGATAGATTTTTCGTTTTCGATGTTAAAATGTTCTGATTTTATTAATAGTAATTGTCATTATTGTTTGCACTCCTTATGATCTTGTCATGATTGCACTCCTTATGTTCTATCTATATGACGCCTTAACAAAGTGTCGATCAGAATCGGTGGAATAAAAATCATCGATCAGTGTATAGTAGACACTATCGGCAAATCGTGTCAATCGCTTGTTATTGTGGGAAGAATATAAAGGAAGTATTTTTAGGAATTCCAACTCCTGTTTGGGAATCAACTCACCATAAATCAGTGAACCAATCTTGGGTTTACATTGTTTCAGGGTAATTCAGTGAATGTGCAAGTGTGAAAATATTTAAATAATACTGGTAGTGGTAATATAGATTAAAAACAAATAAGCACGCAAACGGCACCAGGTTCCAAATGGCAGAATATTTTGAAATATGCATGAGTGAGATACTGTGGCCTAAATTTGTTATCCTCCTCCTTAAAACGCTCTGAACACACTAATATATTTCTCGCGTGCCCTTTGTTGAAATCTTTTTTCTCGTAGTTTGCAAAAAATCAGTTCCATTATGGCCAAGATTGTAAGAAAACAAGAAAACAGTCAAGAGAAATAAAGGTAAAGTAAATAAAGGTAAAAGTCAACAGGAAAAAAGTGAATGTCTTTCACTATCTTCCCACCCACACCCCATCCATCGTAAAAAGAAGTCAAACACTTGTTTTAACTTTTCCCCTGTTACTTATTTTCTCAACCACCTTTACTCATGGTCTGTGTTCCGAACTTGAGACTTGAAATGAGAGGTCGATATCATTCGCGCGTCATTCCGTTCCTGGAAGATTTTGCACGAATCACGTAAACCCAGTACAGATTGTCATGCATGCACACGCAAAGAACGCTAAGTCTTCAAAAATTGCACTCCAAGTAAAAGTGATCATAACAATCGCATCACTGTTTCGGTGTGAGAAATGTGGAACTCATAATAACGTGGAAGCTTATATAGCGCGATATCCCGGCAATATGCAGGGCGCCCTGCGTTTTACACAATATGGGAAACAAAACAAAGTACAAAACACTACACAAACAAAACCTTTACAAAACACACATTACAACGATGGAAAACGTATACGTACAACTATAAACTATTAACGAGACAATAAAACAGAGGACATAAATATAAAACTTATTTAGAAATACTATAAGCACAATAAACAACACCAACAATAGTACAGACTAAAGTACTGAAACATAAGCGCAACGACCTTAATAGTTAATTGAACAGATGGATACAGATGAAGTGCTACATTTTCACTTCTAATGTTACTTCAGCTCCTCTTCAACAAACCCATGTACCGTTTTCTAGCTTCACTCGGGTCCCTTCTGTAGTCGACGTCACACTCGGGGTTTTCCGACTTTTACGGAAGATTTTTTGTTGTTGTTTTTGGCGATAGTTTCGAACTTTACGTGCAAACGCAAAATCTTCTTATTAATAAATCTAAATAGTGACAGATCAGAACTCCCTGATATAACAGTAGAGGGTTTACAGCATAGATATTAATAAAATATTTTAATTTGTGTGCCTTTTTGAATGGAAGTTTCGTATCCAGAAGCCTCACTTTAAAAAGTTTAGATGCCTTCCCAACCATCCACCACCCCATCTACGGCAGAGGGACTTTGGCGTACAAGGAAATTTGTGAAACATGTCTCACGGGTATCGCCTCGGCCCAGCTACCGAGTTTGTTTAATTTCATTAAAGCTGCCACGTGCCCGAAGGCCATAAAATTGAGAGCACCCATGAGCATTCAAGTTAGCTGAGGACTAGGCTACTAAATCGTTTGCTGCTAGTGATTGTAAATAGGAATAAATAACCAAATAAACAAGTGTCTGTACACGATCTGTTTCACACACAGCCTGCTGTGCTGTAAACGGATGAAAGCCATCCTCCAGTCAACAAGCGGTCACGCGTGATTCAGGCTTGATTCGACGGTCTCTGTGTTGAACGTGCAGGATAACACTTTCTGCTCGTTAGGTCGTGGCGCTTAGACATTATCGACGTTACTAGGCATCTTCAGCCTGCCAGATCGTGTAAAATTAACGTTCTGAAGCTTTGCCGTCCAAGGACCTAAAAAACGTCAAAACTTGAACACGTAAATAAACCGCTTCAACGGTGTGAATAACTGGGGTAAAAACACAAATGCTCTGTTGTCTTGTTAGCAAAACATGCTGTTATAATTTAATGTGAGAGCATGTAGTTTGTTTTGCAGCTGTGCAGCCTATCAGAGGGGTGGGGTTTTTGGTTTTGTTTTTGAGTCTTCTCTTTCTACCTATACATCCGCATTTCAAGTAAAATCTGCTTAACTCAATCATACGCTTGCTAGACACCGAGAGTTGCATAGATTGACTATTTCATTTTGAGAGAACCTGCAAAAAATTAATACCGAAAAAGCTCCCGAAAACTAGCCTGTCACCTTTAGAAAACATTATTATTCAGTGTATGGTGGATAGCTGATTAAAAGTTATGCAAAGGGTAGGTGTGAGGTAGAGCAATGTGGGTATGTTAACATGCGTTTTCAATCTGCTTTCTTGTTCATTATTGGATTTTTTTGTTTATTCGTATTCCTTGGCTGAAGCCCGGTCAAAATTATCAGTCTGCTACTTTCACCTAAGCCTCTTAGATCTTTTTTTTAGTTTTGTACGCACGAAAAACATCCAGAGTTTTATCGATTTGGTTTGTGGGACGATAGAACAGCTCATGCTTACGAGTTCTCTCCCATTAGCTGCAAATTGCGGATGCACGGCCCTACAAACGTCATATTGTCTCCCCTGAGACGAAGAAAGTGCAGACGCTCGTAGCCGACACGCGAGAAATAGTTTTTCGGCGCTGGAGGGTGAAAAAAAAAATTAGGACCGTTGTCTGGCACATTCGTGCTTTAAGGAAAGAAGATCCGGCAAAGCGAATGCGAGAAACCCTGGGATAAACTATGCGGAGATTAAAAAATTGCTTTTCAGGAAGTAATGTGTCGTCTATTGTGTGAGTTTTGTAGAATAGTTGCGTTAATAAAGAAGTAGATGATTGAAGCGAATTAGAATGCAATCGGTTTAAAAACAATTATTTATAAATAGTTTTTTTTGTTCTTTTCCCGTTAGATTCACTTTAGGAGAGATTTTCCTGGCGCCGACAGAGTATATTTGGGGTGTAAGCAGCACGTATGTTTTTGTCTGCTCGCGTGGCATTTCCAAGGTCAGGGTCACCGCACGAAAGTGGAGCGGATGGAGGGAAGTGTCGGTGGAAACCGTCAGTGCTAACGATGAATGAATGAAATCCCAATCGTAGTTAAGAGAACAAATTATCTTCTCGAAAGCTGCAGTACATTATATGCTTATACTTTTTCCTCAAATGCTGTACTCTGCGTGGCTGCCATTCTCTCTGTCTCACTGTATATCTCTGTCTCTCTCTCTCTCTCACACTCTTTTTTTCTGATACGCGCACGCACACACGCACGCACTCACTCGCGCGCATCCCCTTTTCCCCTTCATCATCATCTTCGTAATTTTCTTAGCTGCTTGTATTTACTTCATTAGAACGGTGCGATACATCTCTCCTTTCTGTTCTTTTTCTTTCCCTCTCTCTTTCTTTCTCTGTTTTCTTCCTTACTTCTTTCTTTCCATCGTTCTTTCTTTTGATCGTTAGTCCTCTCTTCTTTCTTTCGTCTTTTTTACTTGTCGTTATCGCCTTCTTGTCAACTACAATGTGTTGTTACAACATCCTTTTCAATTACGGGAATCGAGATGACCGTAAAGATTTAACTGTTATGCCGTGAACAGAAAAACTGAGATATCCGCCTTGCTTCGTTCTAAAGGCCTTCACTAACGAGGAGAATGTGCCTTCTGGTTCATCCAGCTCGGCAAAGAAGAATGGACATCCGCCCGGTTAAGAAAGACTGCAAAAGGACATTTACCTGTAGGTATTGATGACATGCAAGGTGTAGACACCGCCAGTGCTATCAGTGGATGTCAAAAAGGCGTCAGCTGTTGGTTTATCTTGTACTGGGAAGCGAGAAGAACCTTTCAGACTGATCGAATATCTTCACCTGTCCCATTCGCAGCATGCGTCATTCTCGTAAGGCACATACTATCTATGTGCGAAGACTTTCAATATACATATATATTCTGGAGAGAAAAACAGACGGCCTTTGGCATCGACATTGAGACTCACTGGACATACTTTTTTGGGGTGGGGGTGGGAGAGGAACCCGGGTGATCCTTTGGCGGACAGTAATATAAATAAAAGCAGACGACATGACAGACAAACTAGTGCTGCGCTTCACTGATGCCACACATGTAAGAAAAACAAACTTAAACTGTTAGGAGAGGAGGTAATACAAGATTTAGAATTAGACACATGACGTGTTCATGCAGCGGGCAATGCAGATCTTCAACTGTTTTTGGGTGTGGGCTTCGGGCTGACTGGCTGGGTAAAGAACTCAAATAACCCCTGGTAACCCCTACCCCAGTGTCCTCGCTTTGATGTGGCACCAGCTGCTGAAACGGCGTTAATAAAAAGCCAAAGCCAAAACCAGCCTTACACGTGTACTCTTTCTGAAAAAATCTGAGCAGGTCACGCCGTTAACGAACAAGATACAATAGAAGGAATAAAGTGCAGCAACAGGCGGCGCGTAGGAAGATGTTTGGAGGAGGCTGGGGGGAAACGTGGGCTGACAGATTAGAAGCTGTCCCACCCACCAAGACGACATGATGCAAGGGACGTAAGTCAGAATCACTTTCTCTGGCGTCATTGCTAAATCAAAGAAACGTCCTCTCTAAAACTTCTGTGCTAAGCCGCAGCATTCTTTTGGGCTTGTAGATTTGGGTGGGGGAAGTGGAGTTGGAGTCCTATTACTAAACTGTCTAGGACCTTAAAAGCATCCACCAAACTGATAGCTGCAGTGAGGTGGTCAGTACGAAGAGGCCGTTTAATGGGAGGACGCAATGTTGAACTCAGCACTCCTTAGGCATGCGAGTCCAGCACTCTACCAATGTGTGCGCGTGCAAAGATGCATGTTTTTATGTGGATAGCTTATAAAGAAAGAAAAGGGAGGGTGAGAGTGAGAAATACAGTAGGTCAGCTATGTTAGTGCTTGGTAAGTGCACGTGCGGTGCGATTGCGCCTTTTTTCCAGAGTCAAGAAACACGTTTCAAACAAAGTCTTTGGGGAGAGTCTCTACGAGGTGAAAGGTTATTCCCGGCAACTCGACGTATTTGCGATGGGCGCGCGCCTGTTAGCGTCTCTTGTTGTGGTGTTTGTTTAGAAAACATCGATCAATTCCGCACGCCCTTGAACGGCTGAGAGAAAGGGGAACATTGGGAACACTGTGCGCAGAAGATCGCATAAAGTTCAGAGGACCGCAACTCCACGGCTTTACCGCCCCTATCAGATCACGTGGGTATTTGATACAATGAATACATGCCCCTTATGTCCACTGTCAAGAACATTACACCATTCATCGCTAAAGGTTATAAAAATAATCCGAAAATAATAACAAGAACCTCCTGAGTGATTGCTGGCCTGAAATGCGTTTCTGATCGCATGCGCGGCGATCCCTGGAACTATTTCCCAGACAGGACGTGGGACAAGGAAGTCTCCAAGGAATCGAAGTGGCAAACAGACCTCCATCACTGTCCATAGGTGACGAATGACAAGCAATTTGACGCCCATCGGACACTAGCATAAGGTGTCATATCCCTTTCCCTCCTCTCCCAAACCCGTTCTTTTGTTATTTGACGTTCGCGTCTGTGTGTGGGCCCCGAGCTGACCGAGCTGCCGATTTTCCACGTCTGTCGCACTGTCGCTGCTAGTAGAAACAGTTTCCCCAAAGGATTTGGTGCTAGACGGACATGTTTGTGATGAATATACATACTGCAGATGGAGGCTACAGCCTTTCATGTCATGCATACCAATGTCATTCTCTTTCTGCTGGGATGTGGGTTTGCATTAGAGAGGGGTCCCTTTGACGACAGACTTTGCTTCCACTTTTAGTGAAGCGTAGTTACTTTTCCCTTAAATGTCTATGCTTTTATTTCATTTATAAATACATGCAAAATATTTTTATTAATAAGGGATTTAAGTCTCTTTACTTCTCACTGTTTCTTTCGTGTCTTTCTTTTAAGAAAGACGAAACGTTCAGGATCTTAAGTTAGTGATCAGACGGGTCCTGAAGACCTATCTCAAAGAAAGAGGGATGAAATCAAATGTCAATTCGTTGTCCTTTTTTCTGTGGTGTCTGTGCAAATCTTTCTTTGTTTTTGTGACAGTCCTTTGTACAGTTTAGTTTGCCTTTCGATTTATGTGTTCGTCTGTCTGCCTATGTCGGCGAATACCGTAAGTAAGGAGGATTAGACTCAGCGACGACTCCAATCCCCTCCCTCCTATCCCCTCCAAAACAACAACAACAACAAAACAGGAATTCATCTGCGTGTCTGCACAGCTGCACTGTCAATGTACACACTGTGCAAGGACGCGGGCGCACACAGATTCACAAACGCACGCGCGAATGGATTTTGAGTGTCGTCGAGCAGTTGGTTAGGAGACAAGCATTAACGTTGTCTAGCATTATTAAGGCAGCATACCCAGTCTAATGGCTTCATCTTCTCATGGTAAGGGCTATTCCTCTAGGCTATATATAGGTCCTCGCAATTGTCTGTGGCATCGCGTGACTGGCGCGTGGTATCTAACGCACTGGTCAATGTCAGACTGACCAGCTGGGTGCACGCGCGCGCGGCGCGCATGAATATGTACTCCGACCAAGCGCCGGATGGCGGGCTTTGTGGGATACAAGTCACAGCGACAAGTCGCAGGCGACATAGTGTGCTGGTGGTGGGGGTGAACTAATAATGACGATGATGATGTGTATAAACACTGGCCGCAAAAGGTCAAAGAAAAGGATCGTGATGTTGCCGCAGGAACCAAAACAGACAAACAAACCAACATAAAACAAAATGGACAGACGGGGAAGTTAGAAATGGGAAAATACGAATTGCTTAGCTCAGCGCTTGAAAGCCAACAGACAAGACAAATATTGCACAGTCCTTTTCATTGGCCGGAAACTACCGAGTTGTATCCACTGTACCTGTACCTCATTTTTTTCTGGGTACAGTCGAGAGGACATCAGCCGGATCTCGGATGCTGAAAACGGTCTGAGAGGTATTCTGAGTGCCCTAATAGAAGAATGATAGAAAGGAACTAATTCGTTATTCTGCAGCTGTAGAAGCTGTCATAAGCCGTTTCTCCTTGTGAACTTAAGGGGTTGTTATATATATATATATGTGCGTGTGTATAGCAAATGACAGACTTTACAAAGAAATGCAAGGACCAATAAGAACACGCATGCATCATTTGATTCTTGGACTGCCAGGAACCAACACAAAGAAATTCAAGGCAGCCGGCGAACCGAATTGCCGGAAGTGTTAGACACGTGTATCGGCCGTCCACCGCATCGTTCTGCTTATCACGTGTGAAGTAATCAAGCCTTAGTCATGTGACCTGTTTGCACGGATAACAAAGGAAGTGGCGTTTATAGTCAAGCGGGCTGCTAGTGCATGCATCAGCTTAATAAAATTATCACCTTTCACAGCTAAACTGATTGGTGCTTATTTTGGCGAGCTTCGACTGCTCGCACCCTCGGTCAACGTACCCCGTCTTTCCAGTCCAGAATATAAAGGGCTAATTAAGTGGCATTTGAGCTGAAATGCAGATATTATACATATAAAATAAAATAAATTGAGCGCTATACTTTACTCAGGCACGCCACCATCTGGAAATAACGCGGGCGTAGACACATTTGCATTCACTCGCTCGAGCGCGCACGCACGCATGCACACAAACACGCACGCACGCACACGCGCCCGCATATTCACACACAGAAGCACACAGTAATATAAAAGACTAGATAACACAAGTAAAACACAGCTTGATAGGTTCGATTCTAGAGTTAAAGACTGTTTCTTCGCTTTGTCCATATTTTGTATTTGCGTCCTGCGTCGGCACAAATCATCAGAATTTTACACCGTACCCGCTTCGCCCGTCAGACGTGTCTGATAGCCGCTGTTAAATCTCGCTGATCACCAGCCACGGCTAGACTTTACCGAGGTTTACCGAGGTTTATCGCGACGATCGATCCGATGTCATGGAAACCCCAAGTGTAGGCCCAGTCGAAGGCAGATTATGCTATCAGCGAGCAAGTATCAGAGCACAAGGTGCCGTGCGCACGTGCAAGGAAAAGCAATGCTGATCTCGCGTCGCCCACCGGCACAGCAGCAGATGGCAGCATGAGTAAGCCATCAGCAGCTGAACAAGACAAGCTAGCAGCCAACACAATCACCGGATGAACAACAGTGCAAAGCTGGCAAAAAATGTGGACACCAACAAAGGTATTGGCAGCGCTCAAACGTAGCCGTATGCAGACGCATGTGCCCAAGGGAGCTTACCGTACCCAAACACGTAGTAAAGAGAAGGCCGAAAGAAAGGAACTTGGCAGATCGTCTAAAAGATCTGCCACCCCTTTTTGTT
>SMGT01002119.1:80659-158903 GCA_004794575.1 Lanistes nyassanus | reverse complement strand
CGTGTGCATACAGAGAATCCCTGTTAATGTAGTCAGCCCGCTCACTAAGCGTGTGTTGACAACTAGGATTGAACGACGAACACAACATAGGACAAATACATGAAATCCTCTAGGTGCAAATTATAATTAATAAAGAACAAATGAGAACAGAGCGCTTACATTTTTATTAATTTTATTAATTATAATTTGCACCTTGAGGATTTCATGTATTTGTCCTATGTTGTGTTCGTCTTTCAATCCTAGTTGTCAACACACGCTTAGTGAGCGCCCTCACTTTGCTACGTGTTTGGGTACGGTAAGCTCCCTTGGGCACATGTGTCTGCATACGGCTATGTTTGAGTGCTGCCAGTACCTTTGTTGGAGTTATCTTTCGATAATTTAAGCGCCCTGTCCTTATTTGTTCTTTATTAAAAAATGTGAACAGTATACAAATTGAAAAGAAAGGAGGAGATGAGGGGAAGATGGGGGGAGGGGGAGGAAGGGAAGAAACAGAGGAGGGGAAAGAGACAACAGACAGAGGAGGGAGAGGATGATAGAGAGGAAAACATAAAAGAAAGGTTGGAACAAATGAAGAAAAGCTAAGAGCAGAAAAGAAAAGACCATAAAGACAAGAAAAAACCCACCCCAACCAAAGACAAGACAAAAGTAAGAAAAAAGGGAGACAAGAAACGAGGTAAAGATCGATGAGGGCTATCTTCAAAAACCGATTTTTAACAATTCCTTGGTTAAGGCCTCTGAGAGTTCCAGCGACTGCGTTTAACAGAAAACGTCGGGCATTTTTCAGACGCGAATTTTGCACCCGTTTAAAAAGTATTGGAAAGCGGTTGGCCGAGTTGGTTCCATGCACGTACGTGGCACCACACTTTCTGAAGTTGACACAACTGGGAATGGGCGCTCCCAGTGCTTGAAATTTCCAATGAATAAACGCATAATTTCAAGATTTCAGAGGAGTTATCTGACAAGAGGCCTTGTGTAGCATAAAGCGTCACAACACAGCATAAAACAACACAGCACAACAGAGCACTACACAACACAGCAAAGCACAACACAGGAGGAAATACAGCACAACACAGGAGGAAATACAGCACAACACAGGAGGAAATACAGCACAACACAGGAGGAAATACAGAACAACACAGGAGGAAATACAGCACAACACAGGAGGAAATACAGCACAACACAGGAGGAAATACAGCACAACACAGGAGGAAATACAGCACAACACAGCACAACTATATACAAGATACATCTGTTTGTTTCCTACAGGCTTCCCTTAGTTCGCATCCTGGCCCCGCATGGAAGAGAACCGAATAGCTGACTTATTCCTGTCATAGTGATATCCACTATGACAGGACACTAAAGTAAGTTCCTTGAATTTCCCCTGCACGAAAACCCAACAGCGTATTTAACCCTCGTTACCTTGAACTAATTAAGTTATTCCGTCGTCCCAGGAGCGAATAGCTTATTGCAAGTTCGCCGAAACAGCGTTTTCAGAGACGAAAATAAGGCTATTCGGGTATAAAGTTAATACAGTTTACATGCATACGGGGCCTGGGGAGACGGGCAGGATGTCAGTTTGCCTGATTGGACGCCTTGCTTTCAAGGCTGAAAGAGGAGAAAACAGCAGGCAGTTACATCAGAGACCTTATAGTCGAAAATGTACAGTTGCTGGCGTCACGGGTTAGCTTAACTCGCTACCCCTTTACGTGCAGGCAACGCACATCTAAACTTGACCGAAGGCCAAAGGAAAACACGGAAAGTGCAGGTGCTACTGTGGCCATCATCCTCAAACGGCTACTGTGGGGATGAACCGCGTGTCTTTCTTCGCTCTGCTCTTCACTGCTCGCGCACTGGAACGCACGCAGAGTCGAACCCGTAGAAACAGGGGTCAGCCTGGTGCGAAGGCATAAAAGGTCAATAGCAGTCGATGAAGTTTTCGGCATATTTATAATCGAACATCCCCTAATTAGCTACCTAATCAAACAAATACTTATTTTCCAGCTGCACCCAAGAAGAAATGACAAAGTTTATTACATCGTGTGCGCTGTGGCATCACGTGTATAAGAGTACATGAGATTTCATTACGCTAGCACCAGCGCGCCACTCACAAAAACCGATTCGTCGAAGATGATAAAAAGGCTAACAAGCGCGAAGAAGGCGAGATAAGGCGGAGCCAAGGGTAAGTAATTCCGAACATTTGCGATCGATGCGCGGCACAGATGAAGGCAAATTAGCCGTATAATCAAATTGCATAAAGGCAAGAGACCAGGATTATATCATACTATATTCAATCAATAAATGTCTTGCTAGTCCCGAGAGATATTAACTTCGGATCGTCTGGGTCAGATCTTTATTTCAGTCCCACACGCCTTGCCAGGAATCTATAGTCAGAGCCTGGAATAGCAGGTTGCAAGGCTGACACGCTGGTTTGTTTGAACGCTCTTTTCCAGTCTGCCTTTCTGTTTGCCTTTTTCTCCCCTGACCATTACCAAAGATTATATACTTCCAAGATGGACAGCTTCCTTAACAATAGTCTGTTAGGGGAAATAACTGCGATTTGTGGCCATCTTCTCCCTTCTTCGTGTAGGATAACTCTTCCTGCACTAGCCTTTCTTATACAAATTACTCTGCCCGGATAAGAAAGGCAAATTATGCGAAGCAAGAGTTATCCAGCATGAAAAACGGGATATATGGCCATAAACCGCGCAGCTATTTCCCCTAACAGACTATTTTAACAGAAAGTATGAAGGAATTCGTTCATCTTAGTAGTAGTACTTAATTCCTTACTATTACCACAGCCACTGCTGCTTCACCCGTATGGCCCTTCATCTTTTTTCATCTCCACTTCCTCTCTCTCTCTCTCTCTCTAAAAATATCATTCCCTATTGTCCGTATATACGAGCCCCCTCCCCCCTCCCCGAAACCCTTACACATTACTTGAAGGCAGATATTTTCCATAATTTTTGTCTCCCAAGCGCTTGTAACACGTAGAAGGCTTAATCGTTCAGTTGTGCTGCTAGTTCTTCTTTTAACCCTTCGGGTTGTTTTCCAGGGCAGCCTTAAATTTGTAGACAAGGTTTAAAAGCATGGGGCGAGCGCTGTAGAGAAAACATAGATCTGTCAAGATTAAATTACATCCTGTAGCTTTGCCAAGGTATAGTTTAGTTTTCCCGTTGCTCGAACAAAGATTTAGTATTTTTGCAGTTTAATAAATGTATAATTTAGTATTCTTGTAGCTCAGTAAATGTGCAATGTAGTATTCTTTTAGGTCAGTAAACGTGTAACGTAGTATTCTTTTAGGTCAGTAAATGTGTAATGTAGTATTCTTAAGCAGTTTTTGTTGGCTTTTGTAGTCACGGTGTCAGTTCTTCTGGTAATCTTTATTCTTGATTACTGTTCATAAAGATTCCGAATCTGAAACTGGTTAAAGGTATAGGTTGCCCCGTGGCCACACGTTTTTAGGTCGTAAGGGAATTTGGGTGTAAGAGTCCCCCACTTCGCCATCAGCTCCACCTCGCTGCCTTACCTTCCCTGACCCGTGGATAAGGTACCCATTTCAAGATGCGTTGACTGGGGGGAAGTATGGTGCGGCGCACGAGTATTCAAACCAGTGTATTCGGGTTTGGAGTCCAGCACGTTAACCACTCGACCACCCAGTTCCTCGAAATACGTGTCGTCGAAAGGATGTTAAGGTATGGAAGGAAATAGAAACACTGAAACCTAACTCTGGTCTTTTGTTGTTTTTTTTTTAATAAACGTCCAGAAGTGTCCGCAGTGATATACAGATCTAGAGAATAGATCCAAGTCAGCCATGGAAGAGTCAACCTGATTTCATTAGCCATTTGGTGGTGCACCGGAAGTAAATATGACGTACACCTTATTAGAGGCCCCGATAATAAAGAGATATCACTGCCTGTGACTTTCTATAATTATCTTTTCTGGCCAAGTTTTGGGGTAAGTGGACTTAAGGGTCAGGCAGGCAGTGTTGCTTTTTTTTTCGTCCTGAGGTCAAGTGCACTCGCACGCCCTCGCTAAAGCTACTCGATCGTCTGCAAGCGAAGTCTCGAGCTGTGTTGCTGTCTCTCGGATATTGCATCGTAGACTACTCACCCGTCTCAGACGGAGGTCAAGGGGCTGCCGAGACGAAGAACTGTGGTCAAAGATGGATGTCTGAGTATTCTAGACTTTAAAAAAAATCAACCCACCTCAGCCTCTTACGGATTTAAGTCTGTCGCCCTGCAGATTTCGTTAATCCGATTTCATCTGGATTTCACGCAAGAGAACGCGCTACTGGAATATGAATGGACAGAAAGCCCGCCTCTGACATCGGTCTGCGGGTCATGAAGCGTAAAGACGCGACTGTCTGGAGCTTCATCTCCATCTGTCGTGAACTCTAGCTCGTGGATAGGCGATCGGGTCATTACGTCATCACGTCATCAGGGGCTAATCTCGAGTTTCCTCCTTTCTGACGATTTGTCCCCCCACCCCACTATTTTGCTGGAAGTTGGTGTCGTCGTGTCCATTGCTTATGCCAGACAGCGATTTGTCTTTCTGGGGACTTGTTTCTAAGCGCGAGCCGGACGACAATAGCTCCAGCTGCAAGAATCCTAGATTTGTGACGGATCTGCAGCATACCATATGAAGGACATAGTGTGCCATATACTTCCCTTTTAAGTTCTATGCAGTTTAATAGGGGAAGGAGAGAAAGGAGAAAATGAGAGAGGGGAGGGTGTGGAAGAGGATGGACGGTGCAGGTAGGAAAGGTGGGAAACGATGCCGAGGAGGAGGGGTGCGGGAAATGTCGAACAGGAAGTGCATGACGTGATTGGCATGCTAAAAGAAGCCGCAAGACCCCCTCCCTCGCCCTCCGCACGCCGGGTTCCACTTAAACCTGAAGCCTAGAGACTCCCAGGGCTCTCTTTAAATTTGTTTTTTTATCCCTCCTTACGACATAATTCCTTGCGGAGAGCTTCGCGGTTCTGTGCCAACATCATTGCTGGGGCAGACGCCTCTGAAGACTAAGAACTCCTACATTCTGCAAGAAGAAGAGGAAAAAGACAAAGAAACCTTTATGGAACCTGAAAGAAACCTTTGGCTCTTTGTCACGTTTACGTTTTGTGTCTTTTAGGACTACAACCCCAACAAAGTACTGGCAGCGCTAGACACAACCGTATGCTGACGTATGCAATCAAGGGAGCCTATCGTACCCATACACGTAGCAAAGAGAGAGTCGAAAGTAAGGAACGTGGCAGATCTGCCACGTTCCTTACTTTCGACTCTCTCTTTGCTACGTGTATGGGTACGATAGGCTCCCTTGATTGCATACGTCAGCATACGGTTGTGTCTAGCGCTGCCAGTACTTTGTTGGGGTTGTCGTTTGACGATTTTATAGCGCTCTGTCCTCATTTGTTCTTGTTTCTTTTAGGACTAATAATTTATACCACGCGCTTGGTTATAATTCCTTTTTCTAATCATCTTATTTTATGATTTTGTTAAACATCATTTTAAGCCTGTATCGGGGTTAATTGTTTAACGGCAAAGTCAAACTGGCAGATCTCAGAGGGTTCGTTCACACCCAGTAGTCCGGCTAAGGTCAAGCCATTTGCGGGTGTTCGGCTGAGACATGGAAGAATGGAGACCGCAGGTGTGAATGCGTATGGGTGATGTAGTGTTAGAACAAGGGAAGGTGTTCGCTTAACTCAATTGTTCTGGAATAGAAACAGAATCATCAGATGGTCAGTGCCTAGAGGTGTTGATAGGTAACTGAATATGGGAGGTGGTCAGGGAGATGTCAGAATAGTGTCTATAGGGGATGGCCTTATAATTACCGACTGATGTCTTTGACAGTAAGTCAAAGTGAACTGCCAATAGACCTACGAAAGGTCTGAGGTCAAGGGGCAAAGAAACCTAAAGGTCACCACCCTAGCTGCCGGAATTAGATGGAGCTAGGCGTGTTCCTTTGATTGACAGTAGGCATGGTTCCCTTGCCTCTGTCTAGGTTAAACATTGATGTATTGGAATGTCACGTGCTTGTGTACATTGGATGTTGTGTGGAAGAAGTTTGTTTTGTAATGTGTAGAAAGCCCCAGCTGGAATGCGAATTACCTTTTTGCTGTCTCGTGCTAGAGAACGTTTGCTGTTAGCACGGCTTCTGTTGTGGCAAACATTTTTAGATACTGTTAGCCGTTGCTGACCTGTGTGTCTTGTGCTATTATGTACACCAACGTTACACTGCCATGGAATACCTGCGCTATATGGGCGTTGAGGAAAGCGGAACGTGAAGGAGGTAATTGAAGGAAAGCAGTGCACTGGACTGAAAAGCCTTGGTCAAGTCCAAAGCACTACCTGCGGATCACAGAGCGAATTTGTGTACGCCGAGTTCTGGGGTCAAGGGTTGGCCAGGAGTGTCACACTGTGACAGGTGTGACATCAACGTGAGCTCCGGCCGATCCTCAGTACTGTTGTGTTCTGGCTTTGCCAAGGACACGTGTGAACACTCTGACAAAGAAAACTTTGCTGTCATCACAGAAAAGGCAGGGAGGAAACCTCTGATTCAGTCATTGTTTGGCCAGCAGAGAGGGGTCTCTTGTGTTGTGCCAACGGTAACGTCAGTGTGCTATAGCAGTCTGCATTTTCTGCAAGTAATCGCTGTTTGTACACAGGTAGTGGCTCTTGGACAAGGTATGTGATCCTTGTTTTTTGTAAAAAGCAGATGCGGAAGGAGATTTGTATGATAGCTGACGTGTAGACCTTAGACTGACGGGTATATTACCGAGCTATATGATTCTTTGGGGAGATTGCAGGCTGATGGGGGCTCGAATCGTATGAATGCATTTATATATTTGAAGTAATACAGTTTTTTTATTCTGCCTGTAAATTGTCTTCGTCTTAACGTCCGTCATGTTAGAGCGAGCACGTGAGACGAAGCCTGAGTAGAAAGAATTCGCCGAGCAGACGACAGTCTTTATAGGTACAACAGCACCTAACATATTTTCAGATCCTTGAATTTGGAATCTATATTCTTTTGCATGAAGGACGTGATTTCTGGGCTTCGTAGATGTGTGATTTAAAAAAAAACCACATACGAGAAAGACGGCTTTATCTGGGAATTTGTAAGCAAAGAAGTAAATTGAAAATATTGACCGTGGCTGTTGTGTTTCGAAGAAAAGATTAGTGGAAATGTAATCTCTTTGGAAAAACGAAACTGGCATGGTTGTTGCTGATTAGATTGCACAGTTGTATGCGATAATGTGAACTCGCTTTTTTTTCCTTATTCCCTTCCTTTTCCTCCTACTGCTTTTTTTCTTAACTTTGTACAACGCCTATCCTACTACTTGGTATGTAAAGGGAATTCAACCTATTCACAGTAATTTGGAAATACCACTCTGAATACAAAATTGGCCGCGAGGTAATTATTCCCGTCCTGAGGCTCAAACTAAAGCTAAACCTAGTAGGATATGTGTGAACCGTGAGATATATGATGTTTCATATCTGTGCGTCAGGTGAGGTGAGTCAGGGGATCAGATCTCGTCTATCGCGCACATTACCCAGCTGCTTGCCATGAGATAGATTCTTAAACCGCAAGAAAAAGAAAGAAAGAATTCGACATCGTTTTTCTCCGTGGCCTTTTATCGTTCGGCTTCGTGCTACCACTACGCCCGTAGCTGCTTCAGGTGAACACATGAAAATGCATTTATCATGAACAGGCAGTCAGTGTTAATGCCGCATTGGGGTTAATTCAGTCTGACATGACCCTGTTGCCAGCCAAAGTACTAATAATAAATGAGGCTGGCGCAACATAGGTCCGAACTTGCTCTTATCTCAACAAACCACAAGGTGCGTGCACGTCCTGCTTGCACGCACATCAGACACGTGTTGAACCGCACTCTCTAATCGGGAAGTCTCGATACCTCTGCAGTTATTTCTTCGACGTGAAACACGAGCTGGAGCTCGGCGGTTCTTGTGAATGCTCTGTGGACGAGGACAGTTGCATTCGTCCTGTAATACAGTAAGCTTAGTTGCTGGCTCAACGTAAAACAGAAAAAAAGGAACGGAAGTGAGGGGGGAAAGGGTTTGGAACAGCGAGCTGTGACCTCTAGTGTCTGTGGGAAGTAGCTGCAGTTTAGACTCAGCAGAATCGAGGGCTTTACTATGTTCCTTATTCGCAATGCCGTTATCCCATGTTTAATTTCCGAACTTCGCGATATGTATACGCTTTTACATATACAAACACATGAAAACATTATACAAACACATTAAAAAGAGGAAAAGGAATGTTCCAGCAACCGCTGTGTGTTGTTTCTTCTGGCAAAACTGCTGCGCGGCCGTATGATTTCTGCCCGACTTGCGCGCTGAATGACATAACAACCATGTGTGCGTACCGAGAGTAATTTCTGCACACAATTTTCGTCGAGTTAAATTTCTCCCTTTTGCAAATAGCCTGTTAAAGAGGAAAGCGCACGCCACACGAAAGATAATAAAGGGTAATTTCGAGTGCGTTTCTTCTATTATCGACCGTTGTCGTCAGTAATTCTTTCTACCCTGACACGGGCAGCCATAGAGCGGGTAAGGCCACATGGAGACCTGCACCGCCAGGTAAAGCAACAGGTACTGGGGGACAAATTCGTAAGGAGATGGTGCGGTTGTCTTACAGTTTGCTGCGTTGGTTGGCTGCCATGGTTGTGAAAATGGATAACTAGAAAGTGTTGGTCAAACTGTCTTCTCATCGTGCGTACCAGTCTGAGGCTGTCTTCGTGAAAACCACGCTTCTGTCGTTTAGACACTCTACCAATGGTTTACAGATTTTTTTGGGGGGGGAGGATGTGTGTGTGTGTGTGGTGGGGGGGGGGAACTGCAGTTCAGATCCCAGGGGTCTGATCCACCGAGTAATTTAAAATATGTTCGAATAAAGACCATTCCTAAAACATATACTTACAAACCTCGACAGTTGAGTTAATTTGGATCGACAGACATTCAACGTTCCAGGATCGATCGCGTGATCAAAGGGTGGACTGACAGCAACAGTGAGCATAAAAGACGACAAAAGTCACGAAAAGTGTACTGTTTGAAGGGGCTGGGGGAGTTGGGAAAAGCCACATGGGTTGTTTACATAGCAATCATTAATTTGCTTGCTTATACAGTGACATACTTTAGGAATATTCGATAGGTCTGGTGCATTAGCTGTTGTTCTTTAGTTAGACATTTTGGATATATCTAGCGCATTAGCTGCATGTTGTACTTTAGTTAGACATTCGGACGTCTGGTGCATTAGCTGGTGTTGCACTTTAGTTAGAGGTTTTGGAAAAGTCGAGCGCATTAGCTGGTGTTTGTACTATAGACGTTTTGGACGATTCTGGTGCATTAGCTGGTGTTGGGACGGTGTCGCGCTGAGGTGGTACCTATTGCACTGGCTTGTAATATGCCACAGATTAGTATGCAGACTGATCCAGTTGCATACCTTGATTTATTTAGGTCACGGTCATGTGGCAGTGGCATTACACATCCACAAGAGCAGGAAATTGTTTAAAAGTGTTAAAGTATTGATCGAACCTCTGAAGGACAAAAATACTACCGTCTACCATCGAACCGTTTTCCTACACCTTATGAGAACTTCTCGACTGGATCACTCAATAACTGCCTCGCGTATTTCAGAACACGCTTGTAGGGAGTTGAGGCCCCCCCCCCCCCCCGACGCGAAATTTCCTTCGCGCCACGTGGCGTTTCCTGAAAAGCCTCAGTTTGCGGCAGTCAGTTGCCTGGAGCTTAGTGGAGGAAGGTTCCAGATTCGGTATGATTTCCAGGCTTGGCTGGTGTGCAGTGGAAATCGTATCTCATCTGTGCACTTAAAACGCACGCATCTCTGACATATCACTCCCACACTGCCAATATTTTGAACTCATTACATCTGGTCACATTTGAAAAAAGTCCTGTTGCTAGAAAGAGCGTATGCATCAGATCTTATGTTCTCAGTGCAATATATTTTTTAAAAGCATCGTAGGACAAGTGTGAGATAGAATAAGCAGGTGAAATGGTGACTGTATTGAGGGGAGGGTGCGGTTGGCGAAGGGTTGGATGGTGAGATCCTGATACTATACTAATGGGGTGCTCGCTTAATTTAGAGAGGGAAGTCACAGTGGAAGGTGAATGCTAAATTTTAACACTGCCATGCTGTTTACACAAATTTAATTTCAAAGCAAGTTTACGCTAACTGTTGTTGTGCTGTCTGGAAAACCTGCCGAAGAAAAATTCTACTCTTTTACTAGTGTAAAAGTTGAACAATAAAGAATTATTATTAAGTACTATTTTATTATTATTTACTCAGGACAAACGGGCGAAACAGCACGATGTAACACTTGGCAAATTAAGTTTGAGCTTATCAATATTAATTGCCTCTCTAAACACCTGTGCAAGCCGTCTGTTGAGAGCGAGTACCGAGGAATTAATCGATTTTTAGGTCTTGTTACCAGATAAAATGCTATCCACCATGGTAGTACTAACACCTAGTTAACTTCGAACACGTTTCGCGTTCAGGTAAGTCCTTGGTTCCACCACGTTCTTGACCTGTAGTTTCTAGAGCTGGGCTTTGGTGATCGATGTTATCGCTGAAGAGGACAACTGGTGACTCCTCTACCAAAGTCATTGTCTATTTTTAAGTTATATAGGTTTTGGCTCTAGTGATTGACTGGAACGAACACGGTTAAATTAGATTCATGCTTTCTGGCTCTCGTCAACACTGTTCTTGTTTCGCTGTTACGGTGACGGAAGTAGAAATGCATAAAATGAATCGCTGCTTCATCCCTCTGACATTTGGCCAGTTTATCTAGCGGAGCAGAGATCACGTAACCCGACCTTGCAATTAAGGCGGGTCACATCACGAGGTTTAGTTCAGAAGCAAGGGTGTTGTTGAAGTCGTTCGGTCATCTTTTGGCTGCGTCATGCGAGTGCACTCCCCCCCTCCTTCTACCCGCTCGCAGAACGCAAGACTAAAAGCAACTGGAAACGCCTGGGCCCATGGCCGGGCAAGATTCAGAAGATCATTATTGTTGCACGCGCGGCCAAGATGAATCGTAGCCATCGTAGGCCATATGCGCGTGCATGATCCGGGATGCTTTTTAGCCCCAAAGTATGTTTTCCCCCTTTTCTTTCCCGGGGTAATTGAACAGGAGATGGCATTGAATGTGGCAGAGCGTGTGCCCGTGACGTTAGTGATCAAAGATGCAAGTAAGACCTGATCGAAGGAAAAACATCAGAGAAAGATAGCAATGAACATGTTCCCTGACAAAAACGGCGCTGTTGCGCAAACGCGTATCCATCGATCCATCAGCCATCCATTAGGTTTGACACACGTGTAATACAAATGCGTGCAGGCACGTGCACACTCAAAACACATAACCAATGTAACCTGTAAATACATGCACATTGACAATGGCGCTTAAAGAAAGAAAGAAATGTAAGGAAGAGGGTGAAGAGAGACAGAAGAGAGACGGAACAGAGTTCAAAGGGAAAATAAATTTCTCCTGAGTATTCTTAAAATATCACCCCCGCAGGCAAATAGCTGGTGTGCAGTGTAATTTCTTCACGAGAGCAGTGACCATGCAGTCTTGGGCTACCAGCAGCTACAAAGTAAATATATCCCCATGTGACATTGGACTTCCTCAGACAATTAGAACTGAAGTTGTGCCCTGTACCGGTGCAGCCATCTGGCAAGCGACGTGTCCGCTGAGGCACGCGTGACAGCTCGTTGCTGGCACCGTTTATTTTTAGTTGGTTGTGGAGCGCATGTTTATCTTGCATAACCGCTTCCAAATGGCATACTTTCGCGCAGGAAAGAGTTTTTCTAAGCTACATACTAAGCGGCAAGTAGGTTACTCTGAAGAAATTGCGGTTACATGCACTCTGAGAAACAGCAGAACGAGGGGAGGTGGGGGACACAACATTTTATATTTACACTGACAGAAAAAGCTTCAAGAGGTTCGAGGAGGATTCTGTAGTGTCCTTGCTACAACCGACACTGAGAAATATTAACACAAATAAAACCGACGTCATTAGATATTCCATAAATAGAATTCATCTTGTCCAAAAGGGCCGCAGAAGTGCGAATGTCTGTGGCTAAAGGTAGAGAAATAGTCTGCACTGTCCTTCCTACACCCAAAATCACCACCATCATTATCACTGCTATTGTCGTCTTCATTGTCATCGTCATAAAAAGTTGTCAGCATCACGGTGTACAGAACTGGAGGGATACGGTCTGACTTCGTGGCGAAATGTGGGTTTACTCAAAGAGGAAGCGCGCCTATGGATAACGTATGTAACAATGAAATTTTCCTATTTAGGTACAATATACGCATTTCTTCGTCTGCCTAAAAGCACATTTTCTGGCAGTGACCGACTTGGTGCTGTAAGATAATACCGGAAACCATGGCTATACGGCCTGTGTGGGTTATCTGAAACCGGATGTTTTAGAAAGAGGAAGCATCTTCTGCAAGGAGCGAACATTTGTAATCAATATTTGTCGTAGAAGAGCAGACGTTTTCAAATTTATGTGGATTCTTTGCGTTTATAGTCGGAAGATCTGGGCTTTGTGCTGCCGTCATATTCTGTAAATAGCACGTGCGTCATGGGATGTTCTGTAAATGGAACTTACGTCATGATCGATCTTAGATAAGAAGAAAGCATCATGGCCAACAGGTTTTCTTGTTTCTTTGTCATTTATAAAATGTAGAATTTGTCCCATTGACCTGCTTTTAGGCCGGTAAGACTTAAAAATTGGCAATCTAGTAGCTGCCCTGCCAGACGCCTGACACTATAGGGAACAGTACTAGGACTGGTTGGTCTGGTGTCAGTATAATGTGACTGAAGCCGTGTTGCAACACCGTCCTGATGTGCATCTCGTTTGCGACTAGACGTTAAGCAATAAAAACCAGATCTTTATCCGCGTCGACTCCGATACCAGAGAACCGCCTTGGGGTTGGGAGGAGGGGTGGGGGGGCCTGCACCTGTTGCACCGATGACGTGTTTTCAAGCTTCTGATCACCAATCGCGCGGACGCAGACCGCCGAAGCGCATGAAGGCGTTCCACGTTGCGTGCGTATTTACGGCTGCTAAAGCTGAAAAGGCTAAAAATGGCCGTTGGCTAGACTGCAGGTTAAAAGTTAATGGTGGTGGGAGCGGAGCCCCGTGGAAGGTATTGACCGGAAATATGTATCGACACAAAGGAGATATTCAGACGCCATTTATCAAGATAAGCTGTGTTTGCAAACAGATTCAAAATACACACGAAAGTACCAAGATCCTTTTCATTCACCTGTGTTTGCAAACCGACATTTCCGTAACACAGGTGACAGATTCAAAATACACACGACAGTACCGAGATCCATTGGATTCACCTGTGAGTGTTTGGCAAAGATTGTCTCTGTCACATTTTGTTGTTGTTGCTGCTTTTTTTTTGGGGGGGGGTGAGCAGGTCTCCTAATAAATACATGTATGCATCTTTTTACGTTATGTACTTACACTATCGATAAACTAATCGTTGAAATTCTTGTTTTGTACGTATTGTATCATTTTTCATACCCCCTTGGGTGAAAGAAAGAAATAAAACCTTGTGGGGGAAATTCTGTGAATCTAAATACCATCTCTCTGTGTAAATGACATCTTACAGCTTGTAATTTTGACTAAACCTTTTAGCAATGACGTGAGGAATTCTAGATGTGAGCCTCCATAGCATTATTATTTACCACATCCCGCAAGGAAACAAAAACGACAAACACCAAAAAAATCGATCTGACAAGTGTTAACATCTTTTTTTTGGTGCACGTCATTATTTTTGTGAGGTTTCCTGAAAGCTTTCTATGCTAAAAAGAATGAAAACCGCTGGGCTTGCACAAACCAGGGGGGGGGGGTACAGTCACGCGAGGGGTGGCACAGAATACGCAGACTTGCAGGTAGCCATGCGTGAGTCGCACATGACGTCCAACGAGATAATGCTTTTAAACCGTCGATGATTTGATCGTCTTCTCGCCTCGCGTGGCGAGAACAGGTGGCGAGATGTCGGCGGAGATAAAAAGATGAAAGATGAAAAAGATGAAAGATGAAAAAAGACGAAGCGAGCAACTGGTAGTACGCGCAAGCTCTGCGCTTTTCAGGTCCGGAGAATGGGCAGGTAATAAAGAGATCGCTGCCAATTAAATTTGCAGTCTCCTATTGCAGGCTTAACGCACCTGCTTACGTCACTGCCACCTTCAGTTTGATGTTCCTAGGCCTTATCTAACGGTCTTTCTGAACCGAGAGAACGCTAGGCCTAGGTCGCTATGTTTGGCGAACTACAATGCACATTCTGTCTGTTAAGTAAGGTCGGGACGCAGTGTACTGTAATCAATTACGTGTTACGTTTCCAAGCAATCGCAAAAAGACAATTTTCTTCTTCGTCGTCGTTAAGTTTAACGGAAATTTTATGAACACTGATTACTTGCCCATGCAGTTATTTTGCATCTTCACCTCTTCTAATCAGGCAATGATTTGAGCTTTTACGAATGCTAGTTATTATGTTGAAGCAAGTGATAAATCAGCTTGAGATACGAGTTTATCAGAAGAACTATTGGGAAAGTGTTATACAGGTTTAATTTGATTTATTAAAGTATAAGATCATTCAGTCTCCTGCCTCCTGTTCCTCTGCCAAAAAGAAAAAAAAGGCCAGACTGCAAGTAAGGACAACTGAATGAACAATTGTCAAACTATGTGTAATCTGGATTAGTTCAAAGGACGGCTGCTATGGTTGCAGATTCCTCAATAACTGTCAAATTACGTTTTAAAAAAACTTCGTATCCTATTAGTCCCCTTAGTCTTTATAGGCTAGAATTAAAGCACTCCTGCATTGTGCCAATTTCGCTGAGTGTGACCTTTTCCGAATTCTGTGCCTCGTGCCGTTGTGTTTGCTTTTGTTACAATACTTCCAGGACGGGATTTTGCCTGCCAGTGCTGGATTTCATGATAGGATGTATCGTTTTTGCCACCCAGAAACGTGCTGCCAAAGCTCCCAAGCGTCTGAAAGGTGTGAGCACTGCGAGATACTGATGAAAGGGATCAAGATACTTTATTCAACCCACCCTTGGATCGAGAGTGCGCGTGGAGTCTGCTATTAACAGCCCCTGCATTGACTTCCTTCGATTTTTTCCGAGACAGCTGACGTACTTTTTTCGCTTGGAAACTCCTCGCTGCAATTTCGTGTCGCTTGAGGATTGTACAAGTTTGTAGAGTCATAATTGCACGGCCCGTTTCCCGAGCTAACGCAGCTTGGCAAGGAACGCGCCCCTGTTTACTTTCTTTTCCGTCACAATTACGTACTGCTGGTCGCGAATGTGTGCGCGTGTGCTTGCGCGTGCGTGCCAGTTCCAAAGTCTGGGCTCCGTACCACTTCTTGTTTTACAACAGACGTCTTGTCTTAGGCTGTCTCCCCTGCCTCTGAATCAAATCCCTGGAAGGAGAAGCAGGTGTGGTCTCACTTCAGAAAATTTTCCGAGTGCAAATTCCGATTTGAAAGATCGATGTTTCACTGTTTTTTTCCCTTCTTTCTTAATTTTTTTCGAGTGGGAGGCTTAAAAGTCGTCTTTGTTTATTTATTTATAATTAATTGCTCTGGCGGCGTAGCGCAGGGATTTTACAACATACAGCATACCGAAGAACTGTCTGCCGTGACTTCTAAAAGTTGATTATTCACATTGCGTTCGTCACAGATGTCGTTTTCTGGGGAGGCCACTCGCGTAATTTGTGAGGAGGCCACTCACGACTAATGAGAACACTATTCTGCAGAAATAAAGCAGCGTTGAGAATTCGTATGCTCATTTACTGTGATCGTATATAGCAGCACTGGCCAGTCTGCCAACACAATTTAGGATGCGCTTTAATAGAGTTCTTGCCAGTAGTTCTGCCTGAGCGAGCAGCAAGCTTCCTCTGTCAAAGAAATGTGCAGTGGATTATCTGAAGACTTACAGATGTGAGTTGCGGATGCTGCTCCCTTAGCAAACTTGATCCCTTCCTCGCCACCCAATCTACCCGACTCCAACCACCACCATTTTTTGCGCATGTATTTAAATGTGCAGGATTGAAATTTGGCTTTAGCTTCCATCCAGAAAACACAAACTATTTCCGAATCTGTCACATTTTGTGTCCGATAGGACTAATGCTTTATATTATAGAAACAAAATTATTGTTAATGATCTTAACGCATTACGTTAACGCCTCTACGTTTAACCTTTTTGGGGCCAATCATGTAACGGCAAGATCGAGCTGACCTTTCAAAGAGGGATCGTTCACACCTTGTAGCACAGCTAAGAAAAGCCATCAGCGCGCAGGTATCCAGCTGGGACATGGATGGCTGGACACAGTACATGTGAATGCACACTACTGATATAGTGTTAGGGCGAGAGAAGATGTAAATTTGACTCTTGCTTCTGCTCTGGCGTCGAAGGGCAGTGGTTAGAGGCGTCGAAGCAAGGCCAAATATAAAGCTACAAAGGCGGATACTGGGCAGGGAGCTTCGTCACAACAGCGCCTCTAGGTGATGATTTAAAAGAATTATGCGTTTGATAGAAGTTTAAAGTAAAACACCCATAGGATTGTGACAGGTCAGGGACCCAGGGGCAGAGAAACATCAAGGTCACTACCTCAGGTGCCAGAATGAAGTGGAGCTAGGCGTGTTCTTTTAACCAGCGTGGTTAACTTGTCTCTGTCTTGGTTGAGCATCCGATATATTGGAATTCCACGTGATTGTACAAGTTGGATGTTGTTATGTAAAGGGTTGACTCTGGGATGTAGGGCTTTTGCTTGCTTGCAGGAAACTTTGGCGTCCTCGTTAGCAAACCGTTTCTCTACTGTCAGCCTTTGCTGGTCTGTATGCCTTGTGCCATTATGTACACCAAGATTGTACGCGGCTGTGGAAAGTGTCTGCACTAAGCGGGCGTCGAGGGATCGTGTGACATGAAGGACCTCACGATTTGGAGGACCGGAAGGCAGCGGTCTGGAGTGAGAAGCGGAGGTCCGGTCCAAAAACGGATTGTAGTCGAGTGAACTTCAGAAGGACGAGCTCGGAGGTCAAAGGTGGATTGAAGCCCTAGTTGTATGACATCTAATTAAGTGCTTTATTCCGCGTACGAATTGTCGTCTTCCTAACGTCGGTCGCGTGACCGAGAGCACGCGAGACGACACGGCAGGAGTAGTAAAAATATCAGCGAGCGGAGAACAGAATCCGTTCTGGTAGAGATGGATTTTTTCACATCTCCCTTTAATAAATCTTCAAAAAATCCTGGCTTATCTGTGATCATCAGTTACATGATACATTTTGGTGCACGTGCGCGTGTGCGTGCGCCCACCCACACACCCACACAGCCACCCACCAACACACACACACACACACATGTACATTCATGATCTCAGTCGCAGAGACTAGGGAGCTAAAACGAGCGCGCGAGTGAATGGAGAGAATTTTGAAGATTCAATCATCTATGTGCACAAAATAAAATTGGCTATTTGGGCAATTACGTGGATATTTGATGTGTGCTCCTAACTCAATTTTAGTATTAAATTTAAAGCAGAAAAAAGAGGAATTCTATGAATTCTTCGGTATAACGCGCTCATACGTTGGTATCCCGCTGAATGTTTTTACACGTGGATTATAAAAATGCAGCTGCTTTGACAGAAAACAGACTGCACACACCACGCACACGTATGCACGCACAAAACCAGGTAGGCATGATTCCCCCCTCCCTATCCATAATCCACGCGCGTAATCTTCAAGCAGCAGGAGGGCTTCACTTTTTTGTCGTACCAGAGCATACTGCATGATATGCTTACCCCTTCCATTCTGATAGTGAACGCATTCTCCAGAATCACATCGAAAATGAGAGCATGCCATAGCCCCCTGATTCAACGGTGCATTTGCAGTGATAAACATCGATCAGCATCATTCAGAATTCATCGCATGCGCTCAAGTGGTATCGCAGTTTGTCGGACCTCTAATCGCGACAGTAGTGTCGATCACTGACGTCACTTCCAGCGAGGTATTGCAGCACTGGGACACACGCAGCTGGTTCCGCAAAAGTCGTCTTTGAGAGAAGTGCGTTGCGGTAGACAGCTGCTGTATTAATTGCTCCTGCACTTGTTATGAGGAGGGTCGCTTCTGTCGCTGCAGCACGTCGCTGCTAATCGCGCGTGCGTGCAGTGCAGGCGTGGGTATGGGTCTGCGGTGTGTTGATTTTTGTTCTGATTGAAGCGAATGTTTAAAAGTACCCGTTTCGTGACAGCTCAGAGGTCGCAGCTGTCGGCTCAGAGACAGATCCGAGTTCCCCTGTGGTTGCACACGAGACAGGTGTGCCTTTGATGCTTGTCGCAGCAAACCCAGCAGGAGCAGCGGACGACGGCGCTGCATGTTGGCAGATGGCGGTAGAAGCAGCAGCTTTGCCGTCTGCCCTCTAGCCTCAGTCAGCCACGCTGTAACACCTCTCTGGCATACGGCCTAGCGCGCTTGCTTGTTCAGCACCCACCTCGACGCTCGTGTCGGAGGACCTTAAGCCCTGCCTTTAACCCCTCGGGTTATCTGCCACGGCTGGCTACCAGCAACCGAGTGACGCTGCAGCAAATGATGGCTGGTGCGCCATGTGACAGCGCCAGTCGCGCGTCGGGGAACGGCCAAGGACGCAGGGTCGGACTTAGAGATGCCCATCCAGTTCCAGCGCCATGGCCGCCTGCCTGCTAATCATATTCCATTTTTTCCAGATGTCGCCGCCGCCAGACTAGACGCGAGTCGTTCCGCAGGACTGGGCGAGCCAGAGGCCAGATCCTGAGTGCAGCTGCTGCGCCGATAAGGTCAAGAACGCATCAGCTTCAGAAAGAAATTTCCTAATAAATAAATTTTTCGAAAAGACTCGACTCCCAGTGCCCTCTGGTTTCTTTCTCGCTAGTTTTCGTTCCCCCGTCCTCCCAGAACAAAACCCGTTGGACTTAGCGCGATCGGCACCTATCGGTAGGGCTGGCTATACGTATAACCGCTCGCGTTTTACTGCTCGAAGCGTGGGGGTGGAGGAGGATTCCTACGCGAACCGCAGTGAGCTCGCCTGTTGAACGGTGCCAGAGAAACGAGTTCAAAAGCCCACGGACAAAACACGGAAGCTTGCCTGTTGCTGGCTAGGCAGACGGGAGGGGAGGGGATGCAATGGTGGGGTACAAATACCGGTGACCTGTTGAGTTCTGCGAGGAGAGGAAGGGAGTGGTGCCCGTGGTATCGAACACCGTGCATGCTGCTGCAGCACCAACGGCGGGCGGACGGACGCTACGAGACGCAGAAGCGACGCGACGCAGCTTGGACCTGAGTGGGGCTGGACGGCGAACGCATCGTTTGCAGCATTCTCCTGCGGTTCCAGTGCTGGGAAACTTGCTACGAGACTTGCGAACCGACACCCTCCCGCGCTTGTGATGAACAGAAGGAAGCGAGAATTCGAGACGTGTGAAGTTGTTTTTCAGAGAGGGAGTTAAAAAAAAGGAAAAGAAATTGCTGCCTTGGCAGGCTGCGTGCACAGTCTTAAAAATCGCTCTTCGCTTGGACAAAAGGTCGGAGACAAGGAAGTTGTGCAACGGACGCGCCAGGATTGTTGCGCCAGCCGCTGGTCAGGGTTGGCAACGTCAACACTTGCTCCTTGCTCTTCGAGAGTGCATCGTCTTTGCATTATTGATGTGACTATTGACGATCTGGCCGAATGAGGGGCACAGCTAGGCGTCTCACCTATGTGCACACGGAAAAGGCGGAAGTCAGCGCCGTGTAGCGTCCAAACCAGCGTGGCAAAGGGCAGACGGATGTTTCGAATGATCATTTACCGGCTCTTCCCACCTTTGAGGAAGCACCTGCTCTTCTCCAGAGAGAAGCGTGAGTATTTTGCAGCGGTATTTTTGAGGGTGGGGGAAGGCTGTCTGTGTAGCGTTGTACAGTGTTTTTCTTTCTGCACCAGCATCACCATCATCATCATGACTCGACGCCAGCTCTCTCAGCATTTCAGCAGTCAGTGCGTGAAATGGGTCTTTGTGAGGCCGCTTCCGTTTTTTAACGGGTCCTGTGTACGTGCAAACACACACCAGCCTTGAGATTGTGTGTGTGGGTGCATGCATGCATGTGCGTGCTTGCGTGTGTGTGCGCGCGTCAGAAAGAGGACTGTGTGAGGAGAAGGTAGTACGTGCGGTAAGGGCAGCAGAATACTGGACTAATAGTCAGGAGTACGAGGCCTCTCACGCGTGCGCACATTTAGTATTTCCCGCGAAACGAATGCTCTGATCAGTTCTAGAGGGACGATCAAATATCATGGCGTTAACCCCAGTCTTTCAGCAAATGACGTGAAGGATTGACATGACTACTGCCTGAACGTTACAATTTCTGTAGGCGACAAGCGCCGATTCTTGGTGCACAGTTCTGCTGTGTTCCGGGTTAACCATTCTCTCGCATTGTGAAACGAAAGATGGCAAAGCCAAAGAGTGGAACTCTAGCCACACAAAAAATCTTTCCCACAGCTTTCTTTCTTTTTTCGTTTTTGCTTGTTTTCGAACATACAACACCGCGTTGTGTTGAAATGTGCCTCTGGCTGTATGCAGCATGCTAACCATCCTGCACCCCTCCCCAACACCTCTTTCCTGGCAGCGCTTTTTAAATGCATGCACGGAGAGAACTTTGAATGGCAACGGTTATTTTCCTCTGCACAGCATATAATTCTTCTCGTCTCCTGGTATTAGAGAGTGACGTCACAGCCTGTGGCTGACAGGAGCAGTAAAGCATCATTTCGATAACGCAGGAGAATTACAGGCCCTGCTCCCAGCAGCAGAACGAGAACTTGACCGTAGCTACGAATGTGTTCCTTGGACACTGTCCTTAAATTGCGCATTTACACAATGCGGAGCCGCAAACGTATAACGTCGGTATACACCGAATTTACGCATATATGTGTACGTGATTTCTCTTTACACAAGGGAGAATGGGCAGTGGCAGCCGGTGTGAAGGAATGAGGGAAAAAAAGAACAGACCATGTTTCTTTTGTTCGCTACCCCTGCTGCCTATCCATACCTTCTGGAATGGCAGTTGCATGAGTTAGACACAACTTGGTAGGGCTTGGGGACAACAAATGCCTTCGTTAAAAATAAATCTTGCCAGGGTTTGGGACTTACGTGATTTCGTCAAGAAATATTTTTTTGCCTCCTGAATGACTGGTCAGGCCTGCTCAGCTTCGGGATTTCTAACTAGAAATTTCTGCTTGCTGAGCAGAACAGACAACTCAGTATTATGGTATGGTCTCTGCTGTGTCCGCAATTGATATAATTGTTAAAGACGCCAGAAGGACCAAGATGAGGGGGCCTGGTAGGCTCATTTGGTAGATCTGCAGACTAGCAGGTGGAAGGTTGCTGGTTCGAATCCTGGTGTGGCAAAGGATTATTTCTTGGAGGTATACATTGTGCAAACCCCATTCGGCAATCTTCCCGCACGTTAATCCGTCCGCACTGACCATCTTACTGCAGCTATCAGTCTGGTGGTTCTTTCAGTGCATAGATTAGTAATAGGACCCCATTCCTAATAGTGCGAAATCACCGCCAGGTGGAAGCACTGTCCTTCTAAATAACCAACCAACCAAAGACCAAGATGCGGGTAAGGAGTTCCACACACATAGGAAGTATGGATTTGTGGATGTCTATAGTGATGTATTATCATGGAGTTTGTAACGCCACTGCTGTTCACCGAGGTAAAAATTTGCCTGGCTGGCTGGCTGACTGACTGAGTCGGACATATGGGATCGACTGAAAGGTTCGCATTAAGAAGCAGTATGATAATTGTTTTGGGAGAAACACAATTCCACTGACCATATAAAATCCCAACAAATAACAAAACCAAAGCCCCTTTTCATGCGGACATCTGTTCCCACCTATAAAACATTCCAAGCCTGTTGCACTCTAGCCTTTCTACCCCACCATCCCGCGGCCTGTTCGCCCCCATCCAGCAGCGAAGCAAGATGGCGGCGATGATGAAAATTGCCTTTAAGCTCGACCAGCTGCGTTCTCTGCTCTCTCCACACGACAGCGCCTTGGCGTGCCAGGTAATTGCTGCAGACGAGAAACACGGGGGGATTTCAGCAGACCACGCAACAGGAAGAACGTCATCGTTTGTTTTTGAAATTACCTCCCTCCCCAACGCTTCCCCACCCCTAGCCTTTTCATTCGTTAGTGGACGCGTCTGATAGAGTTCTGGGACCTGGCGATCGCCAGGGGGCGCGCCATACTGGGTAGACAAGTAAAAGCATTCCCGCATAAACATGCTCCGGTGCTTTCCGCTTTCCGCTTGCCTGCATGAAGGGATATGAACACACTGCGAAAACATAAAGATGGACGGAATTTGCACGAAGTGCTGCCACGTTCAGAAGTGTGTGCCTTGCACATAGCAGGACGCACATTAACCGTGCATAGATATTCGATTTTACCATCGGGTGCAGCAGTGAATGGCTTGGATGTGTTGTCCGTCATCTCGCCACTGGTCCGAGAGATATGCACTCAGAAATCGAGGGCGACAAATCACGGTCGGAGGCCCTGTGTGGGCCATCGCGAGGGCAGCCTGCGAGCACGATAGAAAGGAGAGTAAGCGGCAGTCCTTAGAACTTTTTGATTTTATTGCAAGTTCCTTGTCAGTGGAAACACGACTCTCTCAGATCCATTGTCTTGTTGTTGCTGACATCATCTGTCACTCCGAGCCAAAAGGGTCGTAGATTTTACAGCTCTGACACGTCAAGAACAGGCAATGTCGGTAAAGTAACTCAAGTCCACTCTTATCGTGTAAAGTGACGGCCGATAGCGTGAAATTGGAAATTGTCGGGCAGCCATCGACCGACGTCTGCTTGCAGACTGGATAGCCGTTTCTTGTCCGCGCTAGGTATAATGAAATCATCATCACCATCACCATCACCATCACCATCATGTTGCTGCTGCTGTACGGGTCAGCAGCTGCTGTAGCTGTTCAGGTGCGCAGGGACCAAGCAGATTATGTGATTACTTACTACCTTGAAAAGCCGACAGGTAGCCCCAGGTACCTGTAAGTTTTTCAGCCTTATACTATAATTGGCGGGGAGATTGCCGTCTACGGAGATGCAACAAAGTGCCGGTTTCTTTCAGCTGCTTGAGAAAGCGATAATAAGCAAAGAATATTCGTCTCTTGCTGTACAAGGCCTTGTGTGATCAATAGGACCTCAGTAGGCCGGCTGGGGCGGGAGGAGGGAATTGTCAATCTCGAATCAGCCTATTAGCGCAGACAACAGAATGAAGATACGAAGAAGGGGGAACATACCGTAGCAAGGAAATCGTTAAAAAGAACGCTGTTCTTTCGCTCGGCTCGGAAGAGCAATCTACGAGGAGGCTAGACGACATGAAACAAAATTAGGACAGTGCAGCTTAAGATGTCACTCAGTAACGACAGTTAGTGGGATCTCATCAGAGGAGCACAGCTGTCGAGGGTGAGGCAGTGCGCATGCGTATTGAAGGAGCCTTGCACGCCAATGTTCCGCGTGGCCTGCATAGTCCAAGGCAGGGTTCGCTTCTGAGCGCTTGCATATCTTTTCCATTCACAAAATTCACAGTGTGAAAAACTCTTATGACTGTTTTTATTACGGAAATCACGTACGTGTGTTCCTGCACCATATGTGACCCAAGTATCCATTTCCTAAACATGATAAAGCGAACAAACAAGTCCAGTGTAAGAACCAATAAGCAATATAACAACAAAAAAGGATATGTATGCAAAGTAACTATTTCTTATCTAGAAGTTACGTACCTTTCAGTTCAAAATGTGTGTAGTTATGAACCAAACGAAACGTTAAGTTATGCACCTGACTTCAAAACGTGTCAAAAGTCCCAGACTGGTTATCCCAGGGCAAGCATTAGGGCTTAACGTGGTATTCTGTTCTGACAGGATATGCGCCACAGCTTATAAGTCCAGAAAATAGACAAGAAATTGTGGACCCAGAGAAGAAATTTGGAAGACGCTGTTATAGAGCTGTAAATCGACAACTCTTGAGCATATTGAACACGTAGAAGAGAAGACAAATTAACTAGCACTGCACAGTTTCCCAATAAGGCTAATAATAGCAAGTGTCACAGAGACATTCACGGAAAACTGTCTCCATGGAAGCTCGGTTCAAGGGGGTGAACAGACCGTCTATTTGACACACCTCGACCAAATGGAATAGAGACTGTACAAACAGTGCAGAAATTGTAACACGAACCATTAGTCAAAAAGCTTTAACAATTTCGTCTTACCCATCTCTCCCCACTCCTCCCCACCCCCACCCACATTTTCCCCCTTGAAAAAAGGTCGCAAAACAACAACGTGCATAGTTCTGACAAACTGAAATCACATATTGTCTTTCCGCTGATGTTCCAAGTAATTATTTACTTACTGTTTTCGTTCATCGTGGTCGGATGGCAGAATGAGCAAAACGACAGAGTGACGAAACTTAAGTAATGCTTTTTGGCCAATCGCCTGTTTATGTCTCTGCAAATCCTGAATCCCCAGCAAACAATAAATCTGACAGCATTTGATTGCTTGTGACAGTACCTGCTGAGGCCATTTTTGTGAATGCCCAACGAGAGTAAAATTAAAAGTAAACATTTATAAACCACCTCGTTTCGTGCCAGCGTTTTTTTTAAATGTGACGTAATTAATCAATGTCTGCTCTTTCACCACCTGATATCTGTGTTTCTTTGCAGGGCGATACGCAAGAAATCTTACTAAACGTTATTTCAGTACCAGCTGCCACTAAACCCACCTCACGTTTATGATACTAAAAATAGCTCAGAATTATAAGCAGGAGTCTTAAAATGGTTCAGAAAATACGATTCTTTCTGATGCTGAGTGGAGGAGGAGATTTTTCGCGTGCAGCCTACTCTCAGCAGTCGAAAAACAAACGGCAAGGGGACAATGGGAATAAGAAAGCACAGTATTATTCGGACCACACATTAAAAATGGTGCTTATAGCCGGAACTTGCTTACATGCAAAGCATTGCATATAAAGCTGAGTTTAAGAGAAGGCGCGGGAATATTAATGTGCGGATGTGGTTAGAAATGCTGTCTGGTTTGCCCTGTTAAGATAAGTTCACTCTTTGTAAATGCATGGTGCAGTAGAAAAAATACTGTACTACGCCAAACAGCTGTGTACATGTAGAATCAATTTGAATAAAAATATATAGACATCCCAAGCAGCCATCGGTTAAAAATTCATTTAGGTAGCGATTGAGGTTCTAAAAGTGTCACAGGATGTCAAAGAAGTCATTTGCTCATCTAAAGTGTCTTGAGGGTGTACCTGCTGGTAGCGTGTTTTGTGGAAATATGCCAAAGGTGATTTTTTTAAAAAAGAGTTCTTCCTGCACTAGAAGTAAAACAACGAGTGTAATATTTACCGGTGCATTGGGAGACTGCCAGGGAAAAATATTGTGCTGATAATATTAACGTTTTATCGCTTTTTTTTATTTTCGCTCGGTTTTGAAATTGCCACTCTGGTTTCTTTCTGACTGGGTTTGTTGCTGCACGTGCAGGTGAGGGATCGTGGCAGGTCGTTATCATCAATGAAGGAAAACGCAGGTTATGGAAAGGATTAATCTGAGATGAATTCGGGTGGTCTGTGCTGCTCCAAGGCAAGACCCCCCCTCCCCCGCCCAGTATTTTTGAGGCTTCACTTCCCGCGTTTCTACTCTTTAAAAATACTGTGTTCTTGCAGAGGGTTTCCTCAGAGAAAGCACAGGAGATGTGGTTTTAGGCGAAGGTGTGCAAGTAGCGTACAGACATAGCTAAGTTCTTATTGTTCAATGTTTTTTTGCTGTAGTTTAAGCGAAATGTTGCGCTTCCATTATGGGTGTATTCTCAACTGCAGTTCCGAATCTCAAAAGTACTGAGGAGAGCAAAACAAGAAATCAATAACGTCTGCAAGGATGTAAACCGCAATTTGCGAAGATGCATTTGAAAGATTGGGGGAGTGGGTTGGAGGGGAGTCTCCTACATGATGGCCGGCATGTCTCGTTATTCGCACATTTCAGCAGGCAAACATTTTTCCCTCCTAGAATGCAATTGTTTTCTCTAAACAAACTGATGACCCCGCTTGCAAGAAATAATGATGGAAGTGCGTCAGCATTTCTTGGCTTTCTGTGACTTTCGGAGTGATAACAATTGCGTAAACGCACTTTTCGCGCAGATTACTCAGACTGACATCAAAAATGCGCATTGAAGGCGATTCATAAGATTTTCTTTGGTCGGAGTCAGCAATTTAATTTTCAGAATCGATTGTGAAACTGGAGAGTTTATTCCTCCTCAAGATGCAAACGGAGAGTTTGACGGGCAAACGAACCGACAGACAGACAGAAGATATTCCTTTTACAAGAAGACAGATGATAGGCGAATAAAACGATCTCTGCTGTTAATATGTAAAAAAGTTAATAATAAAATAGGGAGCCACGGTAAACTGTTTATTCAAAACAGGTTTTGATAGGAACTCTATAGCGCGCCTTAGACCTCGAGAATTTGCTCAGACTTTCTCCATCTTCGGTCCTCCAATCCACCAACTCTTAAGCCGAAACCCGAAGATAGTAAGGAGCACCAGGGCACTCTCAGACACAACATTACCATGTGACATCCATTCCTGGCCCTCATCACACCATCACGCGACGGGGAAGGTTTCTGAAAGAGCCACTAGACATCTTTCGAGGTGAAATTACCCCGGACCCTGTTGACTTGCTTTAAATGAAAGAAGCAAGGCAGAAAATTGAATTTTGTGGCCCGACAACCTACCGCTAGATGTGCACGGCTCCGCGCATGCACGATGACTCTTGAGGTCGCACCCTACGCATGGACTTCTGGGAATGTCTCGTCTTTGTACTACTGAATTAAGTAAAATATTTCGATTTCGTGGGGTGTACTCTTATTGATTTATTGTGGCTGCTACACAAGAATCCTGCAGCCGCGTCATCGTGCAAAATTCGAAGAGCAGTTGCCGAAACGTACCCATTTTTGGTGTAAGCTCCCTCCCACCTTCAGTCAGCCTTTCATAGCCGTAGACGATCTGTGTCGAAAGCGACCAAGATAAACTCACACATTTTGTGTTTCACTATCGACCAACCGAAGTCGAGAATCCTGATTTTCATTTCTCAACCAGTGTGAAAACCCCTTAAATATCTCTGATCACTTTTTTGTGGATAGCGCTCACTTAACGCTTTAGTGACCCGAATAAATATTTTACATTCTGTAGTTTTTACATGCATAAGGCACTCTGTACTCGGCTAAATCTACCTCACAGATTCGTTCATTATTCTGCGCATCAGAATTACATGACTGTAACTGCAAATGATCTACTAAGACTTAGTTTCAAATGAAAGTTTTTTCTCTAAAATCTCATCTTATGCAAGGCGCAAATGAAACGGCTTGAGTTGGTCGTATGAAAGTGGTCGTACAAAATATCCGGCTGTGTGCAAAGACTTCGTTGCATTTCAGTGAAGTATGTTTTTGTCCGCGATATGAACCAAATTACGTTTCTGTGAATATATATATATATTTTTTTTTTGGGGGGGGGGAGAGAGTGCGAATGGTGGGAGTAGTGAGCCATGATTGCTTTCGTCCGACCTGGTCGACGTGTGTGCACCTGGCGCAGTAGCCTAACAAACACATTTTACAAATATCTTTGGAATTAGATCACCCTTTGATTTCGATATATCGTGTTCCTTTTCTGTGTCCCAATTTCAACTGCCTTAAATCTTATCTTTATTTGAAACAATTAATCCATACCATATGTTGACCTTTGTATTATGGGATAACTTTAACGAAAAACTTAGAGCGACAAAGAATTAGTGCTTTTGTGGAAACCTGTCTACTTCCTAGCAGAAAACATAGGCCATTTTTTCATTTTTGTAGCATTTCGGAAAACTAAATCTTCTCACCTTCTTACTGCACAAAACATTTCTTGCGCTTTGAGGATTTGGAACTGATGGCACGTGTTTATCTAGTCTGACAAATTGCGTAATTCTAGAAAAACAACTCACCACCAGTTATCAGAATAATAACACAATCAACTTATGCTTTGAATATTATTTGGTGAAGAAATGACATAGAATGGGCTTGCAACACTTCTTCTGTTGTCTACACCCGCTCGCCTTTAAGAAAGAAGTTTTTTCTAATGTTTGACAATGATTCAAGATGTTCTCCAAACTCACTGTTTTGGTGGAAGTGGATGGGTGTGTCTCCAACATGATGTAATTTCCCCTGGAATCCCAGAATTTGTTCACTCAGGAAAAAGAATCACAGCAAGAATGCGATCAAGGACTTTCCTCTTTTCTCGGGTACAGATGGAATCTCAGTGACTGGGATAGCGGCAACGCGCTGTGGAAGCCGTGTCCATGCAGTGAAAAACTGAGGGGAGAGTGATGCGCGGAAATCTCGTGCGCCAGGAAAGTACCACAGTAAAGAGGGGTTTTCCGCCTCAGTTCACTTCTCATCCTACGGTATCTAATACCGAAGGATCAGTTGAAATGTTGTCCAGACGACATGGAAAATTTGTAGCCAAAGATTTTTATGGTAGGCAAAACAAAGACTTCGGACCAAAGCTGTTACCGCAGCACGTCGAGATCCGAGTGTCCAATGCCACTAACGCCAAAAAAAGCAGTTATCCGAACAGAATATGCAAAACCTGAACATGCAGTGTCAAGGATTGTTGTCTTTTTTTTTTAAAACCCACCCTACATAGCAGGTGTTTCACTCTTTGGTGGAAGCGAGAAACCGACTGTCGCAGGTCAAGCATGCATAAGTGGCGCCGCACGAGTTAATTGTGCGAGTTGATCGGGAAAACGGACTTGTTAGACAGTTGGGTATCGGTTTCTGAAACTATAGTACTAGACAAACCAGGATTTGAACCTATTATTCTGGACAGAGGCTATGCCCTTCGATTGTTTGTGTGTGTGTTGGGGAGGGGGGATATTTCCTTTTCTTCTTCTTTTTTTCTGGTAACCAACTTCCGGGAGCCCCGTCAGCCTGGGGGCTCTCTCGCCAGCGAATTTTTTCAGTGTTCAGGGCGCGCATGCGCAGATCTACCAAGGCGCTGCGCGTGCGCATCTGTTGCTAACCACAACAACATGATTATAGGTCAAGCCGTGACCTCTACACAGCTTCACTTCTTATATTTACAGTGAAGCGACCAGTCCGTGGTGACTAATACCGGAGTGGTAAAGACATTGGCTTTCACGGTTATCTCACAGGTTCGAAACTCATATTAGCTTACGATTTTTTTTTTTGGGGGGGGAGGAGGAGTTAGGGTAGGAATAGGATTTGTTATTAGGCAGTACTTCTGTTTTCCTGTAGAAGTTCAAGCCTGTGTCTTTGCGCTAAACGGGATGAAAAGGGATCTGCGCATGTTGGTTTGGAACTCGCGTGGGGGAAAAAAAACATTCGCCGCCCGCCCGCTGAAGCGTAAGTGACGTTTACCGTTTCCGCACCCGGTTCGCATCCATGGAATACGAGATATTGCCTTCGTTTCTGCCTCCTCAACAGGGGCTCTAGCATGCTGCCGTGCAGTCTGCAATGTAAAACACCTACTGAATAAGGATCCCTATGAAACCATACACATAAACATCGGCAAAAAAAAAGATAAGAAGAAATGAAAAGTTGAACGGATGATGCAAAAATCGAACACTGCATCTTCAGTCATTGACCCACCGCTTTAATCATTCGGCTACGGACCACAACGGCAGGCTGTGTTCATTCTAGCGATAAGAAGTTGCATTGTGACGTCTCGGCTCGTCCAGCTTCTTACGGTTAGAATAAAGAGAGAATCCCGCGAACTGCTCTGTAGCTGAATGGCTAAAGAACTGGTTTTAAGACTGGAAAATTTGTTTTCAAGTTGAAAAATGTTTTCTTTCTTTGTTCGTTCGTTGTGGGGATGGGGGTTAGGGTGGGGAACGGCTGGGGTTAGGTTGATTTAGCATTGGCGGCTGCACTGTAGCAGGCTGGAGGCCCTGACTGTAATATCTCTTATTTTGTAGATGCGACCCGGCTGCTTCCCTTCTGCCTGCCTGTCGCTCCGTTCTATTTCTCTTTCTTTTCCTCCCGGGTTGTCCGAACCTGCTCCTCGGATGACAAGAAAGGGATCTCCAGTATCTCCACGCTTAAAGTCTGGAATTGATGTCCATTTCGCGTGTAGCTTTGAAACAGTGCGCACCTTCCAACTGGTCCACGCACGTTCTGTATTCGTAAAAGTAAATGGATTTCTAATCATCGAGTTTTCATTATTTCTTGATATACGCTTATTATATCAAGGCTCAGACCTCACTGACTGCATTCTCGCTTGCCTGCGTGATTGATTGATTGCCTGCCTTACTTTGCGTGTGCATGAGCGCGAGCGCAAGCACCAGACAGAGACAGAGAGGGGGGAACATAGAGAGAAATAAGAGAGAGAGGGGGAACGTGGAGAGAAATACAGCGAGAGAGAGGGAAAAGAGATAACTGATGAAGGAAAGGATGTATTGAACCAGGGAAGAATCAAGAATGCATGCTGGTTACCATGGTAACCCGATCTTTTGCGCAATCGCTGCCATCGTTTTATGGACGGTGCGTGCGGCTAAGGCAGGCTTGTCGGTGGAAGTGAAGAGACAACAGGTTTGCAGCGCCGGCCCGAGAGTTTTATGAAAGTGAATTAATCTTTCACCGCGTTGAACTTCACGCACAGCTCGCCCGATTCAACGCAAAAAAAGTGTTTTTGCCTCGGACGGATGCTGTTTAACTCCAGCAAGCTGAAGATGGGCGTTGTTATGGGGAGTGCATGCACGAGCATAAGAGCACCTGTGCGTGAATGCTTGCGTGCGCGGTTTTGTGCGTGTGCGTGTCTGTGTCCGTGTATGTTCCTGGCTGCGTGTAGACGTGTGTTACGTTAGTATTAGTGAAACCAAAGTTCATCTAAACACCATTAGGAAAGAGCGAACGCAGAACAAAACCTGCCTGAGGCAGAAATTAAGAAAAGGCCTTTGACAGGTCTAGCCAAGAAAACAGACATCGTGATTATAGCTATGGTTGGTAAGGATTTCCGCTACTTTCATCGGTACTAGATTGAAGAAAACTTTGCCTATTTTAGCCCCTCCATAGCGGTGCTCTTCGTAAATCTCCTACAGGACTCGTAAGTCACATCTATAACTGGATAGGCCTGCTACTGCAGAACGAACTTTGCAATCCGCTTTCGATGCGGACGAGAGGCACGGCTCTGTTTTATTTCAGAATGGCTCTGATCATATGTTGCACGCGCAAGGCTCGATGAACGGCCACGAATCTGACGTCATCAGGGGGAGGCTGAATATAGAGCATGCCCAATCTGAAACTGAAATGAAACTTATGAGCTGTGCCCTATATTTCTGTATTTCACCATTGGTCTTGGAGTTCAAGACCATTCCTAACAGGTGGAAAGTGCGTCTTAGTTCGGCGGACTTGTATAGTAGGAAGCACCTTCGTTCAGTTAAGAAATTTCTTCAGTGAACAGTACTTAAAAGGGTACACACATTGGTCTACACGCATTGGTCTTTTGATCTTTCATAGGGTGCATCAGAAGCTATCTTTAGTGGGTTGAGTGTATTGAATTCTTGCGGTTCTTGTTAACACACGACTGGCTGTAGTCAGCACCCCAAACATTACTGACGATGATGACGATGATAAATAATAGCATCATTGACGAGGTGCAGTTTTCTTGTCTGAAGAACATTTACTGGTTTCATGTGTATTTCAAGATTACACACAAGCCACTTTGGTACATTTAATGTGTTTCTGTGGTTTGTCTGCAGTAAGCAAAGATAAACGTATGAGAAAAAGTTAACGCGTTTTTACAGCAACGGAGAGCAATGACGGTTGGAATAGATGGGTAATGCACAGACACAGACAAATCTTTTCACAAGTGGTGCATAGACGTAAAACTGCAAGTAGGCCTACATAACGCTGCACGTAAAAAACATTAGTCGTTTTAACTGTTTGTCTGATAAGCCCTTCGTTTACAGTTCCACGGGATGTACTTTGTCCCTAGATTTACAGCAGCCATCCCGCCTCCAGTGGATTTTGTGACGTCAATCCAGCTGTTAATTAACTGATCAATGGAAACCCTGCCGTTGTACCAGGCGATGCTGGTGCTGCTGCTGCTGCAGGTGTAGACGCACGTTATGCACAGTGAAAGACGCACGCATTTGTTGTTGCTGCTGCGGATGTAGATTCACGTTACCCACAGGGAAAGACGCGCGCAGTCGTTGCTGCTGCTGCTGCTCCATTATTTACTGTCTTGACATATTCCAAGGCTGGGAGAAAAGAAAACATTTAGCCTACATCGTTCGCCAACAACGTATTGCTTGCTTTCCCACCCGCCCTCTGTGCAGCTGCCCTTCCCTCTGCACCCACCCGGAACCCGCATCCGCATCTATTCGTCAAGATGGCTTTGTGTACGCTTGTGTGGAAATGGTCTGTTGTTTTCTTTGGTAGGCAGACTGTGTGCGCTTCATTGTCTAGTACAAGAAAAGTACGGTTGTTATTCTAATCCCTTTTCTATATAAAAATAATAATAAAGGCGGGGTATAAAATGCAGGTGGGATACTAAAAAAGAACGATTTATATTTTTAAGTACTTTTGAAAATCGAACATTTCTATCCTTGCTGCTGGTTTTTTTTGTTGTTTTTTGGAGGGGGGGGGTGTTTGGTTTGTTTGGGATTTTTTGGGTGGGGGGAGGGGATCGGTGCGAGGGAGGGGAGGAGCAAGGATTTGCCCCGCTGTTTGACGACGAGGAACTGCGTGATGTGGCTGTGTGCTGACGAGTTCTGTCTCCGAGCCTCGGTGAGGTACGCTCGGGGTTAGGCTGCATGCTTCGTGGTCGTGCATAATTCGAGGAAACGGATTGCAGGGAGAGGGGACAGAACTTTATTCCTTTGACGCCTGGGGGAGGGAGGGCAAACAGTCGGCAAGCAACAGCGGAATTTTTTTTTTGTCTGCACTCATGAAAACAAACCACTCATGATCATGCTTGTCTGAAAACAACTCATTCAGGGTCGGGTACCCCCATCCCCTCTCTCTGCAGTCCTTTTTTCTGCATGCACGCGTGTTCTTTTCTCTAGAAACGGAATGTGCACGTGCTTGTTGGTGCAGAACATGAAAGGTATACGCATTTATTGTTTGCACTGACACACTACGTATGTCTTCACAAACGGAAGCAAATGCTGCAGTCACAGGCAAGCGCGCGTGCACTCTCTCTCTCTCTCTCTCTCTCTCTCACAGAGGCGGGTGCACCTGGGAAGATCGATAAAGAAAGGAACGAAGAAGAGAGATTGGGGTTAAGGAGTACGTATACATTTCCCGGATACCTTTTGACTATAAAATCTGCTTTGCTAGTTATTTCACATCACAGGAAAACTTTATGGCGGTGCTGCGCGATCACCCATTTTGCGACACAATAGGACACTGAGTATGGGTCTGTGATGTGTGAGCGATTGAGACAGGCATAGCAATAATCGATACGACACTATAAACTAGAGTCAGTTTATTTTCATTGCCAAACCACCGTCAGCACAGTACTGGAAGTTTACTTTCTTCATTCGTCCACCTACATTCGTGATAAATAAAAACCACAGCTAACCGTCGTGTCAAAGTCTATCTTTAACGAAGTTTAAGATCTATTTTCACTCAGTCGAATGTGTACCTGTACACAAGGATTGCCTTAAGCATTTCGCATTTAATAACAAATCACCTGTTAACTTTCGTCACAGCAGTTCTCCCTAACATCCCGTTTAGGGCTGTCCGATTTTAAGGTTGACGGGCAAGAAAGTGTTCCCATGCTCGCAAACTCAACTTCGATGCCATGAAAACGTCCATCAGATTTCCAGGTAAACAAATTTCACTGGACACCGTAAAGCTGTTTGCCTCATCGTCAAGGGGGAACTCCGGTTATAAGAAAGCAGAACTCCCGGAAACATTAGCTGATTCTCCCTCCCCCTCCACAACCCCTTGGGAAATGGGGCTGGAAGCAAAAGCTAGTGCGCTTGGTAACTGTCGCAGATTTCTTCTCAACCGTGTGTCCTGCTTATTCAAAAGCGCCCACATCACGGTAATTGCATGAGATAGATTGAGCGTCTGAAGCTGGGGTGAGCTGCATGAGTGATCGTATTTGGCTTCCTGGTTATACGAACGTAACTTAGACTCGTTCCAGCTGTATATTCTACCTGCATCTGTACGCATTGCGAGGAGATAAGAACATTCGTGCAATTCAGCACTGCATCACAGCACTGTCTTGTAATGAGTTCCTGCACATGGCGCAGTTATACTTTTTGGAGTAGCAGACACTAGTGCAAAGGTTTGTAGTAGGAACAGATTGTTACCAAAAAATAAATAAATAAAAGCCCGCAGTATAAAAAACAAATAGTAAAATCATCTTTCTGTACGCAGTGCATAAAATGTAAAACTAAAGGTTGTCACTTTCTTCTTGGGGTGGGGAGGGGGCCGGGCGGGGCGGGGCGGAGGGCGTAGGGAAGCAGACGTCTATGAGACGCCATCTTTTCTGTGGGTCGGCATTGTCGGTGGGGGGTGGGGGGCGGTGCCCATCTCCTTCCCTGGATGCTTTATCTTTTCAAACCTATGGGGTCAGGCACCCATTTCTGTCTGGGCGAACTGGGGGCAGCGTCGTGCACAATATTTGATCCTGAACAGATGTGCACCGGCTGGGGCGCACTTCTCCGTTTCCATACAAACTGCTGCGTTTTAAACGGACGAAAACCATCTACAAGCGAACGAGCAGCCGCGCATTAGACCAGACATTTATCGGCGATCTGTATGAAACGTGCCGGTAAAACGGCTCGTATGGAATAGTCTTCATGGAGAAAAGAGGGAGAGGTGATCCATCGGCCCTTGGGAGGAAGACGTAGTGAGGCCTATGTGTCTGCAAATGAAGACTATATACGAAAGATCGGCAAACGCTGCATTTAAAGGAAACTGTAGAGACGGCCTGCAGGAAAATAGCCGAGAGACTTTGTCATGTCCTGTGTTGTTCACAAAATGGAGGATTTCTTTGAATGGCTACAAAACAAACTCAGCTTATTGTCCTCATCTTCATAATTATCTCTTCCATTGTAGTCTACAGTCCCTTTCGTCATTGTCACCTGCGCAACCTGTCACCATTGTGCTCATACATTTCCTACAATCCATTTATTCTTCCTCTTGAGAAACACCCAACAAATCACCTTAATGGCTGTACGATGACAGTATTTTTTGTAATCTGGTTGTTTTCGTTTAGTGTGTTGGTTGCCACAGGAGCTTAACCCAGCACAGAGTGGGAGCTAAAGGCTCTCTGCAGATTCGAATTGCTAAAAGCAGTCAGTAGACCTGATCGACAGGTGAACGCACCTTGTTTTGAGTTGTCTGTATCTTCTGCATGTACGTCATTAACAGATTTAATCTGTACCTACTTCTGCCTTGGTGCTGTTGCTATACAAATAAGCATTCGGGTTTTTTTTCTTATTAGGGAGGGTGTTAATTGTTTTGTTCCCGTGTTTCCTTTTATCGCGTCTTCTGACTTAAAGCCGTCTTTGAAGCGTTTCCAGGCAAGCGTATGCGGATGACACGACCCTTAAAGAAACCACTCTAGCTTGGCATTTGCCGCTGGTTTGCAATGAAAACACAGGGCAGCAGATGGCGCTAGAATGTAGCGTTATTTTGTAGAGCCCCTTCCGTCAGCATGATATGAAATAAATTGCTTTGAAGGCCGTATCTATATGCATATGTGCGCATATGTATGTTTGCGAACGCGCGTTTGGTAGGTAGGTAAACAGAGATTTCAGATTTCTATTCTTTATTGACGTCTAGGTACCGGCCATTAGGAAGGGGGATAACAACTAAAAGAAACAAATAGAAAACAAACATCAAAGGAATTGTGAACGCCACTGGATCCCTGATAACACCTCAACTGCTTTATGCAGACATGAAAAAAAAAACCGCAGAGGGCGAGGGTGGAGGGAAAAGAAAGAATTGAAAGTAAGGAGTTTAGTCATATAGTGAAACATTTTGCGTTATAAGGGGCACACATAGCATTCGCTTTGTACGACTTACTAGGATTCCTTTTACCTACCACATCTTTCTGTGCCGAAATGCCGCTTAGATTAAAGTCCACAGGACGCCCGGGGAATCTTCACTCAACATCAATTATTTAGTCCTGTCCTTCTCGTTCTCTGCTGAGCATTCCATTATCGTCCGCCTTTAAAGTACACCTTTTGGGTTTTTTCTTTTCTCCCCCCACCCCCGACTTCTCGCTTTCTCTTTTAGGCAGACTCTGTGGTGCCCTGACCCCCGACTCTCTACCGTCTTGAGAGCAAACACGCGAGGAAAGGGCGGGGAGGGGTCAGAATTCGAGCGCGTGGTTTGATTGGGATTCCAGCAAATCTCCCGTCAGAATTTAACTCTTCTTGCGTAACAAAACCCCTAGATTTCCCTTGGTTTTGTCTGTCGCTGAGAACGCCCAAGTAGTCAGCAAACAGCGACGTAGCGAAAGTTCTCTCAGTTTCCACTTCCTCAAAACGTGCGCATGCGCAGATATGGCAACCGCATAATTTTAACACAATATGCGTACGTTTCGTCTTTGCTAACACGACACATGCGCTTCCTTTTTGTGTACATGCACACTTTAGGGCCTTCATCCTTATTTCCACCTTACACAGAACGTACGGAAACTCGAGCCTTCTCGAGACACCTTTTTTCCCCTCCAAATAAATGAGGGTTTATTCACACGCGCGAATTCTAATAACCTTGCTAAAATCTGGTCCACCCTTTAGTATTTTTACGTATTGAAGTCCCTCCCCACACGACACCCTCAGTCCCTGCTGTAGCTGCCGTGTTGCGAAGGCAGGTTCGTCCTGTTTATCGCCGGAAGTTGACCCTAGAATAAGCCATTGTGTTCCTAGCCAGAGGCGAAACCAAGCGAGAATTACACGCAGGTCTTCAATGGCGGAAAACTAACAATAAAGTAAATGGCACGAGGAATCTATTTCTAAAATGGTAACAGCGACTGGGCTAGAATAAAGGTCAGGAGAGCAGATAAAAGCAGAAAAAATGTCTGTCTTGTTATTATCGTGTTGGAGGCTGTCTCTTTTTTTTCTTTCGATCCATATCTGGCATTGGCGCATGCTTCGGGAGGTATTTGTCGGGTGCAGAACTTGGTTAGTCATATTGATCGCCTAGGAAACACAAAGGTCTTAGCAAAGCAGGAAAGGACTTGGTGTGGGGAGACCATCGAGGGGAGAGGCAAGGGGGATATGTGAATTCTTCATTAATTATGGGGTTTTTTTCTCGACGTCTTCCTCTATCACCTCATTTCTGACCGTTTCTCGCCCATTCCTTGTCCCTTCTCCTACTGTGTATTTCTGTGCCTGCCTGTCTGCCTGCCTGTCTGCCCCTCTGTTTGTCTGTCTGCCTGCCTATCCCTCTCTGTCTGTCTGCCGATCTGTAGGTATGTACGCCTGTCTTGTAGTCCCCCATCTTATCTCTCTGTGTACGTTCATCGGTGGTTCTATTTGTCTGTCTTTTCTGTCTTTCCCGTCCGTCTGTATCTCGCAATGTCTTGCCAGTTCAGTTCCTCGATCTGTACAGACAACCTACGCTAAAAATAAACAAGACACACGAAATTGCAGTTTGTTCACACGAATTTCAGATCGATTTTTGTGCGATCGATTTCACAGGAGGATCCTGTGGCTGGGCTAAGCACCGCAAAAGACGATGGCGAGACACGATGTGGGGTTAAGTCTCTGAACGAGACCTTATTGTCGTCTTTTGCACGCAGCAGTGTGGGTGGGGAGTGGGGGATAATCTACATCCTTCCAGGCCGCCATGTTAGACTGAAAAATTATTTCACCAAACGGTGGACAGAGCAAAGCCCTCTTGTGGATAAAAGGTGCTTCTGCATATACGGTGTTTACCTCTTTGTGGTGAGCTGAGCCAGGTGGAGGGGAGGGTACCACCTAAGTTTCGTGTACTAACCTAATGGTCTGACAGTTATGAAACCATTCTGACGTCGGCCTTGTTAAAAGGGAAGATAGAAAGATGGATATTAACGACAGAAACAACTACAAATAGAAAACCCTATTAAAACTTAAAACAGGAGTGAAGTCCTGTGCGCAAAAATCGTCTAGTTTAACAATAGCAATAAAAAAAACAAGCGTTAATAAAATAACATTTTTTCCTCCCGAACATTAAACTGGCTGTCGATGCTGGCCAACATACTCCAGTTATCAGTCTGGTGGCTGTTTCAGTGCATAGCTTAGTAATTAATAGCACAACATCCCCTCATAGTGCGAAATCAGCAAGAAGCGGAAGTACCGTCCGTCTCGAATAACCAACCAGACACCATTTTTCGTGCAACGCTGTAAGACCGGTTGTACGTGCGTTCTCTGTGTCGAACCTGTTCGACGAAGCAGAACCCACATATGTCCGTTAAGAAAGGCTTTTAGGAATCCGTTGCTGGTTGCGTCCCAGACATGCTCTGTGTGTGTCTTAGAGCAGTTCTCATTGGAATTTATGGATGGGAAAATCCATGGCTGACTACTGATCTCACTTACATCAGAGTCTTGACATTTCTCCACGCCTCGTTAAGGTTAGCGCTGGAAAGAGATGTCAGTTATGAAGTGTCACCCCATCAACTACTTGGCGCAAGTGGCAACCGCGCACGGAATCTGCGTAAACACTGTGCCGAGGAGATTATGACATCGCTGGCTGGCCATACTTCATGCATCCGCGTGAACCGAAAATGTCGAAAGAAATGCAGAATTGATGAATGTATTTGTTTGCCTCTTCGTAGAGGAAGGCGAGGTTTAAGGGGGAGCGGCGGTATTTCGCAGGAGGCTGCGACTTTGGATGCTAGGACTGCCCAGACTCCGTGATAAACCAAAGGGCGAATTGTGGAATTGGTTTAGAAAGTGGTACCGCTAGCCTTGTGAACCTCTGTTAGGTCGGTTCGTGTCCTTTGCGTGGCATCATCGACAAGCTAGATGTGTTTTGTCGCTGTAGGCTGTCCATCAGCGACCTTTGCTTCCACAAACAGCGACAACGACTTGAGCTCCTCCGCCCTCACCACCTCCTTCCCATCTCCCTCCCACCAACTACGGCCCCTACCCATAGGTTGTGGACCCAGATCAGACCAGAGTCCCAGGGGCGACTATAATTTATACGCCCGGCAATCGCACGTCAAGCTTTATGTTGTGACGCCAGTAGCCCTAAATTCGACTGTGGGAACTTCAGCTCTGTGCTGAGCTCGCCACTGTCGTCATGTCTGTGTGTTAGTCGTTTGCTCATGACAAAGAGTCGTCTTCATCAGCTTTTTGGGGGAATACAGTTCCAGTGGCTACGTGTTGCTTGCTGCCTGAATAACTTAATATAGCCCGCCGTGGAGGGAATGCCAATGCGTAGGAAAGCCGACTAGTGTGCTAGCCACAAACTAGTGGTTAGATTTCGGAAGGTGTGGAGAAGGAAAGCGAGCAAGACATTGCGGCAGACAAGCAGACAGAAAGTCAGACAGCCAAGGAAAGACGACTGAACTCAAAACCAAAATCTGAAAGTAAAATCGACAGGAAAACCAGTGACCGGGAGAGCAGACGGCCTGCTGTTGTCAGTTCTTAAATAATCTTGCCGAAGTAACAAAGTCAAAAGGAGACGCTGGACTGGTGGACTCATGCCGCAAGAGCCATTTCATTTATGGACTACTGTATTCCAAACAGATGGAAACCCTATACAGTAAATCCTCCCAAAGAAGACCTTCCCATATACGACATCCTCCAGCATACGACCCAAAACTTTCTGACGGAGACCATTTACTGTATAAACGACCTCCCATTTACGACTCCCTCCTTAACCCGACCAACGACCGACGAAAGTGGCCGGTTTTGCACAGTATACGACTTTCCCTAGCTGAGCGGAAAAAGGTTAGCAGACTTCTTTTTGCAAAGATGTTCACTGAGAAACGCGAAATGACCCATGAAAAGCGCAAACGAACTGTTTTAAATCTTGAAAAGAGATTGAAAGTGCTCCTAACAAAGAAGCAACAAAGAGAAGTCGGCAATAAAATTGCATCCAACATCCACTTACGACTTTACTCTAACGGACTGAAGGAAGTGATGGTTTTGTACAATATACGACTTGCGTGTCTTTTCGACATTTCACAGAAGGACAAATAGATTATCATAGATTTTGTTGTAATTCATTCCTGAAAGTCTTATTTCATATTCTATGTTTAAGCTTTTGTTTCGGCATATTCACCAGTCAGGTCCTGAAATGCTTAATCCAATGTAAACTGTGCGAGTTCCGTGGGTAGAGAGCTGCGTCACACTAACGTGTGATCTCAATAATTAAAATGCCAAAGAGAGAGAGAGAGAGAGACCTATTTTAACGTGTAGTTCAGTGGTAAATAATAATAATAAAAAAATTTCAAAACACATGCTGAAGTTGACTGCCACGATAACGTGCATGCAGATGTGTTTATTTCAGGGTACATGTACCTACATGTACTAACGGTTCAGTGCAACTAGTCCTCCCTTATAAGGCCCTCCATTATAAGACCTGATTTTGGCTCTTTTTTTCAAAGTCGTATTTTGGAGGTTTTACTATACTAGCCAATGAGCAGTCACTGTTCACTACACGTGATTCAAACTTAAGGTGAAACTGCGCGTGTGGTTTTGGCTTAAAGTACTTGAGATAGGTTCTATTGATTCCAGTTGTAGTAATCATTTCAACTTTGAACGTTGGATCTTCGCAAACAGTGCAGCGAGAGGCTGACAAGAGGGTGCTGGGATCTCTACACGTTGATCAGGCGGCTCCGGCAACACACGATTTCTCAACTTCTGGATTTCTCCATCAACCGTTCCGGCCCCGCGTGCGAAAATCCGTCCTTTGAACAAAACACCCCGCGGAGGCTGGCCCGACTTGGTCGTATATCAAAGCCATCAGAACTATTCACTTTCGCTGAAAGCTCAGCGAGTTGGAACTTAATAAGGAACGGACTTAACACCTTCACGTCTGGTTCTCAATAGGTTTTTTTTTTTTTACCCCAGGCTCTGTGCTCCGTAGAGGAGGAGGTGGGGTTGTGGTGCCTTGATCAGCACGTTCTGTCGTGCGATGGGCTTCATCCTAGACTGTGCGGAGCCAGTGGCTGGTGTTCTTTTTCTTGTTTTACGCAATTATAAGCGATTAAAAAAAGTTTGTACGTGTTAAGTCTCAGAAACAATTGGGATGTTTCTGGATATTAAGATTTACCTTTACCTTTCATGGCAATCCCTTGCACTATCTTTTTGTTTCTTCTGCGTTTTTGTGCGTTAGGTAGACGGTACAGTTTGAAAGAAAAAGAAAGAGAGAGAAAAGAAACAGGTGACTGTGGCTTGGGGCAATAAAGGTACAACGAAAGGAACTCAGCCAAGCGAGAGTTAAACAGACAAGTCGACGTTTCGGGACATAACCCATTCTTGAGGACGGCACAGACAGATAACAAATAACAGATAAAGATAACGTAGCTGACAAGGAAGCTGATGAAGGACGCTGAAAGAAAGAAACGCGAAATGTCTTCGTCTCTACCCAGCAAGAGCAGTGACGACGACAAAGACGACGACAACGACAACAACCTAGGTTGATATTGTGTTTGTGCATGCGTTTGTACGTGTGTATGCCGGAATGACAGTCGGACAGAAAGCGGGAGGGCATGTCAAGCTGTGAAGAACAAGTCTTGGCGTGTCTTCTTATCTCGCAGAATCAACGCGCGTTGGCTGTAGCGGGAAGTGGCGACGTGACTAGATAACGAGCTGTTATTTTCGGCCACATCGTCATCGCCCACCTATCCACTAGAGATCCTTCCCAGACAGAAATACTTTCCTTGTCTTGATTCTCCATCATTTTGCCACTAGTAGATTTTATCGATTTTCTGATTCAGAAAACGTGAGCTATTAACAGCATCCACGCACAAAATGTTAAGACCGTTAATGAGGTTCATCCCGTGTAAAAACTTGTGAAGTCTACGAAATCCGCCTACTGCTAAAAAGGGGGTTTTCCACTTCGGCTGAAAGAACTAATTTATTACCCACCCACAAGCTCTTTACACCCATACTTTGCCAGGCACGCACGTACGGATGCACTGCTGTAGTCAGTGTTACTTTGGTTCATTAAGCTCTGTGCGTGCAAGTCTGTGTGTCTGTGTCAGCACATGCTTACGTGTATGTGTCCGCGCGTGTGTGCGTAGAAGAACAATTTTGTCTCGATTTATAACAAAGGAGAGGCAAGTTACAGCAATGTTGGCCGTGTCATAGGGTTGTACAGTACTTATATAAACGCCTCGAGGAATGCTATATGTCTGTAGATTCAGGGAAATATATGAACACTTCTGGATCGTGCAGGAATTTCAAGAAAAGTAGAAATAAGTAGAACATATGTAGAACCGTCATGAAAATTGCAGCAGTTTCCAGAAGCCCTTCATATCTTGAATCTTGATAGGTCTGGCTGGTAAGCCCTAGATTTGCCTAAAACTGTAGGACCAACGAGAATAATGTAGAAGCTTCCGAAAGACTGGAAATTCGTAATTTCATAATGTGCAGTTTTGACACATTGATAGATTCTCTGGCACATAAAATAGGTCAAAATTAAGTATACAGTTCGTGAAAACTGTAATAGCTTGTGAAATTCCTTTTGTTTAGCTGGTTCTAAAATACACTAGTGCACCTGTCTTCATTCTGAGTAACAGATGGATATTCTCAAATTGACAGTTCACGAGACACAATGCAATTTTCTAGAATAAGAAAATGACATGCAGAAAGGTCTGGAATACGCTAGTAGGAATATTTACCTTTAGTTCATTTAGTTTCTGGTAAATGTTAACACTCAGAAATTTGTGGAATATACTGGTAGCTTCCAGGGAGTGCTAAAATACTGCAGAAATATCTGTAATTTCTGAAATTTCAGCAAGTCAGCAGAAATTTCCAGAACAGGACAAATACCCTCCAGAAAGTCAAACAATTAGGCAGCTCTGGAACAGCTAATAGCCTCTAAAAATGCTTATAGTGTGTTGGAAAAGCTTCGAATGCGCCTGACCTCTTTAATCTAGCAGAACTTGTGCATAATACCAGAAAATTAGGAAAACAATGAAACTTTAAGCAGGGTTTAATGCATCATCTCACCAGTAAGACACTTAACAGCTTCTAGAAGGAAACGGATATTTCAGGAGTACATTAGAACACTGTGATAGGAAGAAGCACGGACACGCTGATGGACGGACAATAACAACGAATGAATGAATGAATGAAATTGGATTATTACCACATGTCTGTGGTGCCCTTTATATTGTTTCTCAGACTTGCAATCCGCAATGGGGCTTACAAACCTGGCTGGTCTGCAGTCAAGCAAAGCCTATAATTAGGTCTTGTGTTCAACCTCAGCGAAATCGATTTGGTAATCTGTTGGCGAGTAGTTAAATTTAAAGCAAGCTGTTTGGCTTTCTAAAAAGAAAATCCGATCGATTTTGTCCCCACACACATACGCCCTCTCTCTCTCTGTCTCTCTCTGTCTCTCTCTGTCTCTCTCTCTCTCTCTCTCACACACACACGGTCAGAATTAACTCTTTGTCAAACTGATTGTCATCTACTCGGGGAATTGTTACTGCTTTTTACTTGTCGTCTCATGTGCTCACCTTCATACTACCGACGTAAAGAGGACGACTGTGCGTAAGCGGAAATGAAACACGGTATTACTTCTAACATATCACTTCATTCATACAACTTGAGATCACGGGGTGCTCCCACTTTTTGTACACGGTAATCTAAGCTAGGTCTACATATCGCCTATCAAACAAATCTCTCACCTATGTACAAACAACAACAACAACAAGGCCCACATACCTTGCCCAAGAGCCACTGTGTAAAAAAAAATTAACACTTGCAGAAAGTGCACAACACCCCTCACACGAACGTTTAGAGTTTGCCCAGCAGTCTGTACCAAAGAAGGGGACCCTCGTTGCTTATCCAACCACGACTTGAAAGGACGTTCCCTCGTCGCGTCCTCTGTGTTAACAGTGGATTTTGTTTTCGAGAACACTTCACACGTGTCCTCGCCAGAGCCGGAACACAACGTCACAAAGCATTGGCAGGTAATTTTCGTTGACAGTGTGACACACCAGGTAAATCCTTGACATCTGACCTCGTTCCACGCGTCATTCAGTCACTTATGATTCCTAATTGCATGAGCGTTCGTAGCTCCTCTTCCGACCATAAGGGTGGTGGTATTTTATGTAAATCTTTACATATGAACAGGAGATAAGAGGGCTCATGCGAGCTAGTCTTTGACTGGACCCCTGCTTCTTACTTCCCCTTCTTTCAACCCGGTTATCTCCTTCGCGGTCTGTGATTTCTCGTCCCCTGTTTGGCCCAGATACTTTTCAGGGCAGAGGAAGCACCTACCAACAGCTTTTCCAAGAAGTTAGACATACGTTACAGAAAGACGTGTTGGTTCTCCTGGCAAAATTCTCAGATTCTAAGGGAAGAGATATTTAAGATAGATTCTAATGATTGAGTACCCACGTTCCCAGAGCTATTTGGGACGACGAGCGCCGATGTTCCTGGTTCATAGACTGTTGTTGGGGCAGTTCGACCTGAACTGGTTGTAACAGGTTGTCTGACAACTGACAGCATGTAACCTGGCTGTGAGACACTGAACGAGTTGATAATCGTAACCAAATTTTACTGTAATCATCACAGAGCGCAAATGTGCGAATATCTCGCATAAAAAACGAAAATCAATATTTCTAAGTTTGCGAATACCTATGTTCTTTCTTCGCATGACAGGAAATCAGACATGCAACGAGAGATATAAGAAGATATTTGTTTAAAAGAGAAAAGAAATAGATGATGAGAACAGTAGAGAAATTGGAAACATGCCTAGTGTGCGCACAAATCATTGTCTGATTGTGCTGTCAGCGAAGGCCTTTCTGAACCGGAATATGCGTCCTAGTTCGCCGAAGAAGCAGGCACACTTGAGTTGTTAAGAAAGGCCATAAAGCTAGCGATCGAGTCGCGCCCCTTGACGGTGTGAAATGATCAAGAACTGCACGCGCCGGATCGAGAAGTTACGTGTTTGATCGGCTGAATGCTGACTTGGCGGTCTCCGAGGGGTGGCATCAGACATGCGTAAACGAGAGATTGAACGTATCGATCCAACCACTGGTTCCGTCTTGTACACGAGAACAGTCAACTAGATGAAGAGGAGCTGTGGGGAGGGGAACGATGTGTCGGCAGCGCTACTGGGCTGGCTTGCATGAGTGTTCATATACCCTGTTCATTCGTAAAGCTGCAGGTAAAATACACAGGGCGAGTGGGCCTTACGACCACTCTAGTGACCAGAAAGGCGGATAGGAACGATTAAAAGCCGGCCCTGGTCTGAGGGCTGCCATATGTTATACACTGTAAACAAGAAATGTTTACGTTAGAACACTTATTTTGTTAGCGACAGAGAACGCATTTTACATCGATCTAGAACCCTTTTGTGTAGAAACTGTTCTGGTCTGCGTTCTCAAAAGTGTTCAAATGGCCGGAAAATGTATAAATGGTGTTCTGATAATGTTCCAAATGTGTGTGCCAGCAGCAAATTTTCAATAACTCTTAGAACACATGTAACGCACATCTTACATACTATTTACATACCCAGCACATATTTTGCAACTGCTTTAACACTTTTACACGTAATTAGTGTGACAAATATTTAGAGTGTACCAACTGTGTCCACGCACAGTCTGTGGATTTTCGTACCCGCAAGCGTACGTGCGCGTGTGAGTTTCCGTGTTTCTAGATAACAGCAGTCTCGTTCTTACATGAAAGATATCGATTTCTTCGAACTGCTTATAGGTTATAGCCTAAAAAGAAAGAAGGAAAGAAGGAAAGAAGGAATGAAAGCGAGTAAGTGAGTGTCGGAGGGATGAAAGTCTTGAATACTGCGTCTGGTTTGCTGATTATCTGGGCTAAATTTAGATGCCAGAAATGTAGTCGACATTTTGTTTTGAAACTGGTAGACTTTCTTAAAAGTAGCCAAGTCGGCATAGTGAAATGGGGAGTACACAGTCTGATTGACAACAACCAGGTCCGACCCAAATTACGCGATCAGCGAAAAATATACTCCATTCTCAAGGTCGACATTGGAATGAGACAGCAGGATTCGAACTAGAGATAATTGCAACCCGAAGATCTTTCCACGAGAGTGAAAGCTGGCTGCAAGAGGGAAGTGGGAGGGAGATGTTCGAAGACCAACCTGGCAGGTGGCCAAGTAGGTCAACGTTATGAGTCTGGCAGCAGGTCCGATAGGGGACCAGAATATCGACTCCGAGATCGTCTCTTTTTTATTTTTTTTAAACGACCTCTATCTTTCGTGTTATCCGTCGTGATCCCACTGTCAACAAGGGCGAACAACGGCGCAACAGACTTCTGGGACTGGAGCAGAGAGCGCTGAAATGAATTCGTTCCTTCACGTCCACCGACCTGAAATCGTTTTGCCGAGCGCGACATTCTGTGCCTCGAGATCCAGATGGCGAGGCGAGGCCGCCAATACAATGTGCATATTCATGACTTGCTCGCGGGCGCGCGGAAGTTGGTTGTTTCCCTTGTGCCGTCGCATTCATCAAGCCTGCCGGAAGTGGTCAGGTCCACTCCATGGCCGTTCTGTTCGCTCGCCTGACCGCCTCGGGGGTCTAGAGGCTAAGGCGTCCACTTCCGAGGCGGGAGGTTGGCTCCGCGGCCGAGTCATACCCAAGACTTAAAATTTGGCAATCTAGTAGCTGCCCTGCCAGACGCCTGGCACTATAGGGAACAGTACTAGGACTGGTTGGCCCGGTGTCAGTATAATGTTACTGGGTGGGACTGAAGCCTGTTTCGGCAACAGCCCCACGTATGGCAGCACATTAACTTATCCAAGCAACGCCGTCCTGATATGTGCATCGTTTGCGGGGGGATGTTAAGCAACCAGCAACCAAACAGCCGTAGTTTATCTGCGGATGGTGTCCAGATGGCAAATTGAGAATTATGGCTGCTGTAATACGGTACTGGGCGTGCTCCCCAGCAGACAGAATCTCAAAGGTGTTGGCACAACACCTGTGCTGCGGTCTCTCCGCCCATGACATCTTTTACTAGAAGGTGATACGGATGTAAAATATGCAAGGATTTCGTTGCGTGACTCGTAGTACTCAGGTCACCTCACTCTTTCTTCGATAGTTAGGCGAGAACTCAAGAAGCCGCATCGGCTGTTACTAGGCCTTTTCGCTTCGCTTTTCAGTCTCCCCTTCTTCCTCCTCGTCCTCTTAACTTCCTCCTTCTCCTGCTTCTCTTCTCCATTCCTTCTTTTCTCCTCTTGAACGGTTTTCCCGTCAGTGCCGTGACGACTTCTAAATATCAAGGACGTGCTCTCAGGAGAAGTAAACTGTACGGCTGGCAATCACAGACACCCGATTAACCGTTCTGAATTGCTCTGCTGAGACAACAGGCACGTGTCTGCACGCACACACACCCCGACACAAACACGCGCTCACGCACTAGCACACCTTGAGAGGGAAGAACGGAAGGAAGCTGGAGGGACAGCGTAGACGAGTCGTGGGTGGGCAGGGGGGTGAAGACACATATTGACGATGTTCATGTGCGGCCAAGACCACAGAGAACAGAGGAACTGTGTCGATCCGGGATTGATCCCCTAGGATGGTACTTGCCTGGCCGCTAGTAATGGAAGATTCTGCCCAGTCCTGCCGCCGTGCTGTCACAGGATCCCACGCCATTCCACCCTCTCTCCGTATTAGTGCGCCCCTGGCTGTCAATAGCCCAGATTTTATTTTCAGCTCCTATTCAAAGCTCTGTCGTCCTCATACATCCACGAGTGCAAAAGATGGACACAAAGGGAAGAGGGGGTGAGAGGGGAGGGGGAGGAGAAGATTTCAGTTCAATTGCGGAGTAGTCACTAGAAAGAGGTCAGTGTTCTGGGCCGGAAACTCTCAGCTCATGCCAGGAGTCAAAATTCCAGCCAGGAAAATCTCAAGTCATGCCCGGTCTGTTGGGACTAGAACCAGCTATTTATTGTAAAATGTACTAAATGAGCAACATTAAATGTCTACTGAAATACTCCACCACTAAAATATCTCTTCAAAGCATTTTTTAGGGAACTGTGCTAAAGAAAAATGCCGTTCTTCGAGACAGTAGCCTGCCAAAACAAACGTGGTTCGTGGCTGATGAATGTCCGACCGGACAGCCTGCATGGCTGCTGCTGCTCCATTGGAATGTGAATGCAAGTAGTTGCATCTCACAGAGTTCTAGAAAATATTTGCCCAAAGCTTCCCAGGGTAGACAGCTTGGTTTGGGCGACCGCTCAAGTTCTGCTGCAACTACACGTCCCATTAAATGAGAGGAGAATGCGCTCGGACTTAATGCGCTCGGTGTTAATCAACCCAGACAGTTTAAAAGAAAACGTGGAACTTTGCTGCTAAAATCTTAGTCAGCCATGGACAACACAGAGCACAACATCTGCCTTGATCTGAGGGAAGAAAATCTTGCCGATTCCCTTTTTCTCAGCCAGCTGGTTATGACCGCCGAAATTAATCAAGCAGTCAAAAACACAGTGCGCCGTCTTCTCAGGACTGAAATGCGTTTTAGAACAGCTAAAATATGTTTGTGGCACAGAGTAGCTCTGTGCTTCCCCTACCCCTGACCCTCGCATTTCTCTTAGGCGACCGGGATTTGACAGAAAAAAACAGTCTAGCGTGGGCATCCTATCCCAATCAAGTTTGTCTTCGCCGCAAGAGATCACACGAAGACGCTAGGCGCTTCCGAAAACGTGAACGTGACACAGCGGAGCATGAAAGACGGCTCACGTTTAGAAAACTTGCTTAAAATATGGTATTTTTTACAGATTCTTTACCATGGGCAGAGCCAGAAGAAGACCTTTTCCTGGAAAAAGAGTCGCGCATATCTAAGAGTGTCCCGCCTCTTCCTTCCCTTCACTAACCCCCCCCCCCCCATGTTCTTCAACACTACGCCTTTTCTTTTTTAGCTCCATTTGCGGAGCTTTCGACGGGCTGCATTAGTAGTTGTATCTGTATTTACGATCGTAAGAGCAGTCAGAAGGCCTGGTCACCCTGTGGGTTTTACACTCATCTTTACCTGTGGAAATAGCATATAAAACCGCACGCATCCCGCTCCATCTGCTGGCATTTTTCTGATCCTCCCTCCAGGCGCTTGTCGCTGGCTGGGATTTACTGCGCTCATCCTCGCATACAGAGCAGCCGTTTTAACTCCGAGTTATGGCCCTAGCCAGCCATTACCCAGACAGAAGGCTGGGCACAGGCTTGTAGACGAGTCGCCGCCTCGAGAGGAAAACAGAGCGTCCTCGTTGGACATTCGGGAATCAGGGATCGATTATTTTTCCAGGAAGGACCGCTGTTTTACGAGGTCATTAACTGAGTTCGCAAAAGACGAACAAAGTAAGGACTGTTCCATTTCGGTCGACAGGAGGGGCAGAGTAGTTTGGAAGGGTCAGGTATGAGAAGCAGTCAGAGCATTAACGTACCCCTCCCCTCGTTTTTTTTTAAAGCCACTGTTGAAAATACGTTTAGTCTGAAGCGGAGAGAGCTGCCCAAGCTTTCGTATTGGGTCATCCCTTGTTAACTGCGGTATTAATGCTCCTCTCCCCACTTACATTTTAAATGCATTTTTCCTAAGGATGGGAGATGCCCTTTTAAAGGCTCCCATAATGAGGCCCAGCACAGTTAGCCTCCCCTTACTTTACTGGAAACGAAGAATTTCCAGCACTGAAGACGGCGCCTATTGGTTGAAATTGTCACATGCCTGAATCAGCCTGATCACATCAAGACCATATTTGTAAGTCGGTTAAGACAGAGATTCCATCTCTGCCATTTTCAGGAAGCTGCAGCTATGCTACCCGTTTAATCCGCGTGATGTCAGATCGCCTGCAAACATCCCCTGATCCAAATGCTGGAAAGTCAGGCATCTATCAGAATAACTTAGCAGAGATTCTGGCCAGTGATATAGCAGGCTAATGCAATTTTCACGGAGTTTTTTTTCCTCTTAGTGAAACCAGTTTGTAAAATTGGAGCATAGTGCCGTGGGAATTCTTTTACTTTAGATTCGTTTTGTAAAACTGCTTCTCCCTTCTAGACAAACGTTTCAGCAATGTTTTATGTTACTGGTGTATGTGAGGAACATGAGGAACCGATGGCCATGCACGCTGTGATTTTGAGGTTCTTCGTTTTAAAGGGAGAAAAGGGTTATTAAATAACGGAGTAGAGCTGCGGGGAGAGGAGACTTCTACAGCCATCTTGCAGCAGTTGCCAACAGTGGAATGATCTAGCTCCAATTTGCATCTCTGCTTGTGCGCATGGAATAGGTCAACCAAAAACACCGAGAAAATTAAATTTGCCTGTTTACCGGATGCAATTCTGTCTTTCCTGCATCTCTCGCTCGCGGACTCGCACGCACATTGACGAACACACAAAGACACGTGAACAGTTTCAAAGAACTCGTTCTGCGGGATGGGGGTGCGGTCGATATATGAAGTCGACTGGCGATATCCTGCTGACATATTCTCAGGCGACAGGCTGTTACGCCTGTTTGATGATGCGCCGCTAATCCATAAGGAGCCATAACTTCTAATTCTTTTCTGTAGTGTGAGGTATATATTCCTTGTGATGGCACGATAAGCATATATTCTTGCTGACCATGAGCGTAGTAAGTGCTAGGCGTAGGCTTGCTAAAAGATAAACGCATTCAAGCTAATGAAAAACGTATTAATGGTAATGATGAGTACATTCACTCAGCTTATAACGTATTCATACTAGTGAAAAGCGTATTTACGTTAATGACAAACTAATGACAACGTATTCGACAAGCGTATTCAGGTTAATTACAAGTGTATTCATGCTAGCGACAAGCGTATTCACGTTAATGACAAGAGTATTCATACTAATGACAAGGGTATTCGACAAGCGTAGTTTCGCTAAAGTCTTTTAATGCTATGGACACGCGTATTCACAGAAGTTCTCCATCTCCTTCACAAACTCCGATGACATGAAACGTGGTGAGACACAGTTGTCGTTCCTTGTGCAAACTGTCGTTCCTTCACTGTGCCCAGCCTTCATAATGCGGTCATATCAAAGTTTGTTTCGAAGACTGAGAAGCAACCGGTCTGGAAGAATAATTATTAGTCTCGACAAAAATTTTTCTTTCTCTTTCGGGGAGAAAGGGAGGGGTTGGTTAAGTCTGTATGAATGGGAGGTGAGTATATCTCAAGAAAGAAAGCTGGTGGGTGGGTGGGGGGAAACCTCAGATGCGTTTTTTTTTTCAAAAGAGAAAGCGTACACCATCTGTGACATTTTCTTCACTGTAATCACTCAGCAAACAGCAAAATGTCAGTCGCTGTGAGCAATGAGATGGCCTTTCACCCCCTGCCCTGCTCACAGCTGATGTCAAGCAAATCATTGGTCCTGTCATACGGGTAGGTACGTTTTGTCTGCGTCTGGGGGAGGCGTTTTTATCCAAGAAGAGCAAAAAGCAAGGACCGGGGAGGTTGGGGGCACTGGTCACCTGCACACTTGTACTGACGAGCAAGCAGGAGATAAAACTTTCAGGATTTACACAAGATGTGCATTTGTCTCCTCATTCTGCGAGGGCAGTGCTACAGCTTCACTAGCTTCACTAATAGCAACGCCGATTACTAAAATGCTAAAACTTTATCCAGTAGTGTAGTGGCGCTGTATATTTGCGATTAACGTTTACTGAACCAGCTTCCCACAATATGTAATCTTCAAATAATTTTTGAAAAGTCATAGAGCAAACATTGCACTTGCATTCCAAATGGAAACAGGATATAGTGTTTGCTTAAAACTGAATGTATCAACCTATACCTCACAGAAAGACTGTTGGTTGCTGGTTGCTTAACGTCCCGCGCAAAACTGGGTGCACATCAGGACGGTGGACCACAGGAAGGATGGGGTCCTATTAGTAAGCTGTTCACTGAAAGAACCACCAGACTGATAGCTGCAGTAAGATGGCCAGTGCGGACAAACAGTTTGATGTGCGGTGAGTTGGTCGAACGGAGTTTGCACAATGGATAACTCCAGGAAATAATCCTTGGCCATGCCAGGATTCGAAGCCCTCACCTTCCGCCTGCTAGTTCACAGTTCTACCAACTTAGCTATCCGGACTCCCTCTCAGAGAGAGAGAGAGAGACGGGTTGGGGGGGTGGGAACAACCCCATTATTTGCTTCTGAATGAAAAATCGATAACTGTATGGAGAGATGGATGATGTACGGAGGGCAGAGGTGGAGAATTGTAGTATCAAGAAACTTTCTCGAGATCGGGGCACGCCCAGCACGCCATCTTTTGTGCCTGTAATGCCAGTTACGGAAGCCGGTGGGTGGTGAGTATCTGTCTGACGAGCTATGTCTCTCGTTCTGTAGGAGTCGCCACGATGGCTCTATGGTTTTTTTTGTCTCGCTCGCTCTCCTCTCTCTCTCTCACAAGCCCTCTAAACGCATCTCGTGAAATTGGAATTGATTCGTTAGGCAAAGTCATCCTTCCGACAGTATGAAGCCACTGGCGTGTATCTTGCATTGATTTTGTTTTTCTTGTTGTCCTCACATTCTCCCGTTTGTGTCTCGCCCCTTCAACCCGCTGGGTTGAGGTGGTTTTTTTTTTTACCCGGCAAGCATTTTGCTGGCGCGTGCGCGCAGCTGCTCATCGTTACCTTATCTATTTTCGGTCAGGGTTGCGTGTGCTATCGTCATAATGTGAATGGAAGCGTTGAGCAATAAAGTGAGTGTGACACAACGCGCAGAAACCGGATCGAGAAAGACAGAAAGTAGAAGAAATGCCAGCGAAAAGCCTGAAGCGGGGGAAAAAAAAGAGGGGCTAGCATGTCTGTGAATTCTGCTGAGTTTAGTTTCGTCTGTGGCTTTCTGTCAGGTGTAGTCTCGGGCAGGAAAATGCTTCATACCAAGATATACACGAATCCTCTTTCTTTCGTTCGTTCGTTTGTTCTTTCGTTCGTTCGTTCGTTCTTTCTTTCATTCTTTTTTTCTTTCGTTGGTTCTTTCTTTCTTTCGTTCTTTCTTTCTTTCTTTTCTATGCGCTGACTCGACATGTATACAAATTTTTATACTGTTCTTACATTTTTCATTACTTCAACCATGAGATAATTGATTTATTGTCTGTTCATTCTGTACTTATTATTGTCATTCCAAGATCAAATAAGAGCACTGTAACACTTTGTCAAGGACTCATCCTGTCCTTGTAAAACCTGTAAATGTCAAACCACCCCACCTCAGTGAATGCAGAGTACCCTTACATTATATTGCAGCTGATTCCTGACCCATTTAAAGATTTACTGGCTGTAGAATAATTTTTTAATTTTTTGGTCTGCTGCTGTCTGGCTCAACGTCCTTCTCACCTGTGACGCTCATACTTCGCGCCTCCTCGTCCTTCTTATCGTCGTACCATCTAACTGTTTCTCCTTTTCTCATCGTTTTCCGAACAGCTTTTAAAAAAATGCGTCTTCTTGCTGGAGAAAGAAACCAGATCACGGTCTCAGAGACGCAAACAGAAGGAGCAGACAAAATCTCGAAGTATTTGTTTGAATGCATGTAGAGCTATTTTAAGCTACAAAGGCAGGGTATAACAATTCTGTTTTATTGATGTACTCACCTTTTGTTTCACTGTCTGTTTTTTCGCGTACAGGTGGTGAGTGAGGGTGGGTACAATGTTAAGTGATGTTTAACTTACCAGGGTGCTTCAGCTGCCATCTAACCTGTATGTGATAAACACGAAGGGCACACGCGGCGCCGTCTGGAGAACGGAGACAAGGTTAGAACTTTATCAAGAATAGAAGTCTGCGCGCTATTTATTCAGGCGATCCCTCGATAGATCAACAAAGCTGTCAAGATGGTCACGTTTCTCCCGTCAGTCGCCAATCCCAGAATCGTGACACGAACGGAATCAGCAAAATGGAATGGTCTGCAGACGTTAACACAAACGGCCGTGACAGTCTCAGGAGTTGGAAGAGCGAACTATCGAGCGATCGAGAGAAAGAGATAGAGACATGACATATTGGTTTATTTGTCAATTTTTTAATTACAATTCTCTTTATGTATCAAACCTTGTATTTTGTAATTACAATGCTCTGTATGTATCCACCCTTGTCATGGGGCGAATAACCTAACGACAGCAGCGAAGAGAGAGAAAGAGAGAGAGACGATTTTGAGAAAGCTTTCGTTCTTTACATAAAACGAACAATCTTTGATCGCGTTTTCTTCCTCTGTGGCACTGGCTGATACGCTGGTGGTATGATGAAGCCTGAGTTTGCGTGATGATGTGTCACGCTGTCTGCATTACTCAACGCTTCCATTCACATTATGACGACAGCAGCGAACTTCGTGTGTGTTTTGCGTGTGACGAAGAGAAATAATCGATAAGGTGGGAGTAGGGAGTGAAGCGTAGATGTGTGTTAATGTAAAAATAGTGAAAGAGACACAAGTCACCTTTTGTAAGCCATTACAAAGTCCTAAATATGTTTTCCAGAGCGAGAACGGGGTCATTTCATTAACCTTCAAGACACAGCAGCCCTTCTCTGAACCTAGCGGGCCTGTCAAGTGCATTAGGGCCTGGGAACTCCTCGTGTGTTACTGAAGAGTTTTAGATCGGGATTGGCATTCTTGTCTGCCTCTCTCCATTTTCTTCTTGTGGTCTTTGAGTTTTCTGCGAGGATAATTATCCAAACCCGATTTAACCTAAACTGTACCCCTACCACTGTCTCTGGGTCAGCTCTTCCTTCCCATTCCCCCTTCCCTCCCCTCTCTGTTAGTATTTTCGGAAATAATTGTAACTCCTGCTAACCAGTTAAGTGATGAAAATTTTTTTAAAAGTCGGTCTTCACTGCTCTTATTGTTGTGCTACACGCAACACAGCTGCAGATTTGAAGAACTGTGGTCAGCAGTCTTTAAAGAACTGTAATGTTTTCCAAACCTTGTCCTACGGGAGACAGTCTTTCAGAAAGTGGGAGATGCAACAACACTAGGAGAGGACGCGGAGGAAGTCCAAAGCGATAAAACAAGTGACGTACTGCTTGGGGCCCCGTGTTCGTGTTACGATCCCAAGGTGACGCGAGACTGCGGAATGTAGCCGACCCGGCAGGATAAAGCCACCACCCAGTCAACCATTACACAGGAAGACGTCACACCGCAGGCGCTGACGGTCAGCCAGCCACCCAGTGACGTCAGCAAAGTCCCCCAAGCGGTCGTTACCTGATTCTAACCGACGTCGCCTTGCCGGAAGTTGGGGCGACGGTCCCCCCTACACCTTGGGCCCATAATACTTTGTCTTCACCACCGCCCCCTGAGTACCGCCGATAAAGCCGCTTCCACAATGTAGCCCCCCAAAAAAGTTAAGACGCTTCAAGGGATGTCACAAGCAGCTTAATTTGCTTCTGCTGGTGTTTGTTTCGGCGCTAAGAAACCCCTGGCAGGTCCCATGCAGCAGATCCTTCGAAGCAATACTAGAGCCCAGAACATTTAGTTCGAGACCGATCTTTAACTAATCACCAGGCTGTCAGCTGTGGCCTTGACACTACGCAAAACTGCAAGTTTAGGAGCGTTTCCGTGCAGTGTGAGCAGTGGATTCTGGGAGCTTTCTGACGTGCAGCAAGAAGCAAAGCTGTTTGGATCAGTTGTTTGTATTATTATCTGGTTTCCAGGTCATGGAGTTCTGAAGCTCGCGAGAACATTTTAACCACGTCTGAGGCTCTACCAGAAGGCACAAGCTCAGCGATTGAGTGGACGTCACGTAGCTAGGCCGTCCCCTGAGCTTGGTAAGATCGAGCGCTGATAATGCGAGGAAGTTTACTGCGCAAAACAATGGCGATGTTCGGCATATATTTTTTGCGCCAATTGCCTTGTTCCTTTCTTGGATTTAGTAACTTCTGTGTCGAATAGTGGCTCTTACTTAGTTTGAATGCCGATCGATGGGATGTTAATGTCAACCACATTTTTTAAACTCATACAAGTGTGTTTCTGGACAGTGGGCTGAGAAGTGGGTTGCTCTGTCCAGTGTTTGCAGGTATGGCGTGTATCTGTCTTTACATATGGTTCGCAAATGACGGGCAAAGATGATTTAAGCTGTACAAAAAAGCAATGATTGATCAAGCTTACAGAAAAGGAAGCAATACTTTGTCTTTTCGTGATCATGCAAGGTGTGTCTGGATCCGAATAATCCAGGCAGCTGGTCTGACAGTGATAACGCTGAAACTTGAGAATACCAAGGCTTGTCAGTAAAGGTGAAGTCCGTTATGCCGGTGACACGGATCTAGTCCAAGGCTAATACCGACAGCCACGTCATCAATGTTATTTTTAGAGTGAGGATACATGTAAGGCAACTGTTGCGTGTCATGAACATACACTGGGGTTTCAAACAGCAGCAGCAGCAGCAGTGGGAACAGTAACAACAACAGCAACAACAGCACAAAAAAAAGATAGAAAAAAAGAAAAGAAGAAGCAGCAAAGACTGCACTAAAAATGGACCTCTACCGACATCTCTGTCTGTGAAGACACACCTTCCAAGGGTTATCTGCTCAGACCTGTTGTCTGTTTGGCATTTTATCCTTGGCTTAGCTTTCGCTCTTTGTGTTTTCTTTCTTCCTTTGCGGGTCGTTTTCTCAAGTCTGCAGCAAAAGGTGGCCATTTGCAGGAGAAACCATTTCCCCGCCGCAGCCTTCGAGGAAGGTGCTGTAACGTGCAGCGTCCAACAAGGTGTAAGGACGTGCCCTTGTTGGCACATCGTCTGAGCAAGACGCCGTGCAGATCGATTCCAGAAGAGAAAACGTGTCGTTGTCCCTATCGCGGGCCCGCAGATACCGCCCCAGTAAAACCAATTTGGCCCCGCGACATCCATCCTTATTTTGCTTTTGCCTTTGCCGACCGCCTGGCCTCTGTGCGAAGAAGCCGAGCCCGAGACGATCATTTGCGGATTTGCCAGACCTGCTCGGCCGAGGCCGGCGAGAGAGCGAGAGAGAACAGAGTTACATTTACATATGGTGACCTGGCGATCTGCGACTAAGTCCGTATGCTAACAGAGCGCACCGCTGCGCTGTCCGTTCTGTCTTATGTGCGCGCGCCAGGCACGATGGTCGGGAAACCAGATGCTGGGCCCGGTGGACGTGGGCTGCAGACAAAATCGATTTATCACCCGCAGCATCTCGGCGGTACTGACTGGCTTTCGTGCCCTGAGATTTGAGACAGAGAGACGGACAGGCAGGCAGAGAGATGAGGCACGTCCGCGTATCTACACGCGCGCAAACACTTCTATACTACATGCCGCCACACAACCGCGAAAACACTTCAATACCAACACTGCCACACCAAGCGCGCAAACACATACATACCAACGCCGCCACAAAAGCGCGCAAACACTTACATACTAACACCACCACACCAAGCGCGCAAACACATACCAACAACACCACACAAAGCTGTCCTAAGATTTAAAATAAAATTAACAAGCTAGTTACTGTTCTTTGACAACCTGTTGATCTTTAAGCCACCGTGAGATATGAATACGAGGCGTTTGGGGATGGGGGCTTCTGTGGTGCAGTTTAATTGAGGACAACCAAAATCCTACATCCTGGGTTCAGATCCCGTCCCCGGAGCACGGGTTAACACCCGTTTACAGTGCCAATTGCTCGGGCCAGTCTTACAAAGCCTATAGTGTTGCTGACCCTCCCCACCCCCACACCACACACGCTTGCACGGACGGACTCAATTCATGCACGCACGCACACGCACGCGCACACGCACAGATCAACGTACTGTAAAAATGCTGCAGTGGCTTTAACTGAAGGACTGAAGGGCCACAGTACTTGGCACAAATTAGTGTTGTCTCATCCATTGCACGTCCTTCAACACAAGGGACTGCAGATTACTCGAAACATCACTGCGTGTTATCCTCACGTTATTTTACTGACTAAAAACCACTGGCGCGGCATTTAGCCTCTTGGCGATGAAGTGATTATCACAAAGCACACATTCAGCCCAGCAGACCCAAATAGGTTGTTAGAGGAAACTAACTTATCTGTGTGTTCCCCAGCGATATTTTTTTTACTTTGTTCCTAGAGCAGGGTCCCTCTGGGATTCTGCTTTTTCATATAAGGTCCCAGCCGCTGGGTAAGCTTTTCTACTGACTCCCTAAAGTGCCGTCCCCTGGTGCTGAATCCATAACGGCTGGTCGTGCTGAATTTGACGAAACGCTGATTCAAGGACACGAAGGAGTTTGAACACGGAATTCACACAGCGAAATAGTTCTAACCCTGAGGGTGCTACTTAAAACACCTGTGAAAAAAGGAATTCATACACGTAGTCGGTGATCGCATTACAGACTTACTAAAGTTGGAACCGACAATGATGGAACGAAATAATGTAAACCTTGCTTGATTGTGCAAATCAGAAGCACAATATATATATTGCCTAGTTGTCATAGAAAAATCTCCATGCAGGTGTGTGCAAATGGGCAGAAACTCTAGTATTAAGCAATTGTGTTTTGTTCTTGCTTACATGAATTTTATGTATGAACATAGTTTACCGCATTTTAAAAAATCTTCACCATGTTTCTAGGCGCAATTCCGCCGTATAGGCTTCTGAAAATATTTTAGTTCTATGTTGAACGTCACCAGATTATTTCTCAGTACAAAAGAGACCACATCTGCACGTAGAATTAAAAAAAAAAGAAAATACTCATTGGAACTCCTGTCACCCTTGACCGGGATCAACCACAGCTGCGTAGACTTTAACAGGCGTCGATGTTGGACATGTATCTGACAGCTGCCCTTTTGGAACTGTGAGCCCTGTAAGACAGCTGTCGCTGGAAAAGATATGTTGCGTGCTTTTTTTAAGAATAGGTGTTCAACAGCTCGACTAAGCTGTCAAGGTGTGGAAAAATTGGACATCTACAACTTGTTTAAGACTTCTGTGGACCATATATATACACACACATTATAGAAACTGAAGGGATATTGGTTCTGCAGTAAAGAAATCACTCATATTTGTCTGTGAGAATTAGGAAAAAGTAATATAAATTGAAATCCAGAGAGAAATATTAGGCGGCAAATTAACTTTAAAAATCAAGATAACATGCCAGACCTGGGGCTGCTGTTATCTATTGTAAAGCCGGACATTAAGAGACATTGAGTCTAGTTAGTCCTGCTCCTGCTGGTCGCGGCTGTGACTCCATCTTCAGCAGCTGTCCTTTTTGTGTTCCCTTGAAAGACTCGATTCTCCCTTGGCACGGATAGATTATCGTTTGCATGAAGGAGAATCTCATTTTGCGACAATTGCCCCACAGACGCCAAGCAATGTGTGCTGGCGTAGTCTGTGTGTATGAGAGAGAGATAGAGAGAGAGAGAGGAGTGCAAGTGCATGTGTGAGGGGTTGCGTGCTCGAGAAAGCGAATGGAAGAGGGGAAGAGAGAACCAAATGTTGATTTCAAGCGAACCGCTTGTGGGGAACAACTAGCGAAAATCGCCATATTGATCTGCCCATATTTAAGGTTTTTATAAACAACGCCAAGCCACTGGCTTCAAATGAGTCTCAAGGGTGTATTAAGCACGCACACGCGCGCGCGCACACACACACATTCACGCAGGCACGCACTTTTCCCTCTCCCCACTCCCTACACGTTGTTCTCTGTAACCAAGGAATAGATAAGACAGTAGGTGGTGGGGGAATCCGTCCATATCTTTTGCCTCCATTCAAACCCACCTACAAGTCAACGCACTCCTCTTCTCGCTTTCTGAATCTGTCTTTTCCTTCTTTCTCACACACACACGTCGAACAAACTGACGTCAGCATGGACTTCTACATGCCCACAAAAATAAGCTTGCTACCCCTTCCTCTCCCTTCAGTACCCCCTCCTTCCTTCCTCCCCACGACCCCTTCGTCGGTCCATCAAAGCATCTTCCCTTTCTAGTCATAGGGCTGCTTGCCTGTGCAAGTGTCCCTCTTCCCCTCCCTGCCTCAGCCCCGTGAGAGTCTGTTCTGGAGTTCTGCCGTCATTATCATGTTTATTTCCTGCTGAAATGAGAAAGCGTCCGGCGCCCGATCCACGCTGTCCTTTCCCTGACATCGTCAGAGGTTTTTTTCCTTCTAGTTCTTTTGCGCAAATAGAAGTGCATGCCGGTCTTTCATAGCCTTAATCAACATACGTCCGTCCGCAACCAAGAGCAGATTTATTTCTTGAGCAATTGCAGAGGGCAATTGGGCGCTGGGTGACTGTGAACTTCCAACCTGCGTCCGTTGGAAGGTCCGCCTGGCACTCTGCAGGCTTGACGTCGGGAATGGGAAGTGTTTGTCCGTTTGATTTCGGGAAATGGCCGGTTTTGATAAGAAAGTTGACTGGCTTGCGCCACGAGAAAAGGCAGGAAATTGAGTGAAGATTAGCATGTGAATGAAAAACGTTTGGCCGGCTCCTTTCCTTCCCTCCATCCCCTTTGATGTTCCCAGCGCCAGCATCTGCAACATTTTTCCAGCTTTGAATGCAATTGCGATGAGAACACTGCTGAAGCTGGCAATTGCGATTGGAAGCGGTCATGACATGGAAATACGAGGTTTTCGAAATCTTGAATCCTTTTCAAAAAGTTCAGGATGTGTGCAGTGATGTTATTCAGATGCATGCAGTTCCTATTGAGATGGGACTGGAAGCAGGAACGTCAATCAATCCGGTTTCTTGGAACGTTAAATGTCGTGCGATAGATGACAGGTTAAAACAAAAAATAAAAAGAGCTAGGCAGACGTCAAGAAGATAGCTAAGAGTAGCTAAGAACTGAGAGTAATCCACCAATTAAATATGAGAATGCAGACATGGAACTTGCGTGCGTGCGTGCGCACGTCAGTACACCGTGAGAAAGAGGGCCGGGAAAGGAAAAATGTGCTTAAACAGCATGATTAAAGGAACAAGTGAAGCAGAACGAATATGACAGGTAAAGAAGCAGCGTTAAATGACGGACGGACAGACGGACAGACGATTAGAAGCCACGCAGCCAGAGATAAATATTAGCTTTCCTGAAAGACAAGGTTCAAAGCTGTGAGCTTTCCTTCAAGGCGCATTCGTATCCCGAGAAGCTCTCAAAGATGCTTCCCGGACGGAGCGTGTTTGCTGGTTCGCTTTGATGCAGGAAGATTCATCTTTTCGGGTAAACCGAGGGACAGATGACTGGCGAATTGTAACACACGCTGCAAAGTTCGGAAACTTACTGAGCGATATGTTTTAGCCATTGGTCAGCCTCTAGGCTAAACGCGTGTAAACGGCACATCATGCTGAGAGGAAAAACTGCTGGTGAGCTGCAAGATTTCTAAGCGAAGCAAATATTTAAAAAATGGAGGCAAGAGATTCAGCAACAAGAAAGAAAGATTGGAGGACTGGGAAAGAAGGGGGAGGGGGAACGACGCGATTTTTGGATCAAGTAATTTTGTTGCCATTGTTGCCATGGTATTGATTGGATGCCAAGATCCCGCTGTTGTTTTTCTCTTGATACGCGCAGTAACCAGGTTATTGGGCTGGGGGGGGGTATTTATTCCCGATCTGTCATGCCAGTCTGGTTTACGGCACATGGAGATGGCTTAATGGCTTCTTTCAGGAAAATCAGTGTCATGATTGTTTAGTTATGGCTGGCGTTTCCCCTTGTCTCAATTCCAGCTCGAGAATCTTCTCGATTGCTCTTGCCAGTGAGGTGACGAGTGACAAAATGTGTAATGGCTGAGCGCAACAGAGCCAAGAATCCTTGCACGTTTGACGTTGGGACTAAACTCTGCGTAATAATCGAGCACAACTAAAGCCGTTTTCACAAGGTTAGAGTAAATGGAATGAAAAGAATCGCAAGGAACTGTTCTAGTCGTCTCGAAACAAACTATCATCTAACTTCGATCCACCAACAACTTCCCTACAACATGTACTGCATACACAACAATAACAAATGAGTTCTTTCTGCATCTGCGCTGGCAGCCATCGCTTCCTCCCAGGCCGATTACTGACCACAACAAAACTGCACGTGCTACAAGCCACGTGTTGCCAGCTATGGACCAATTACTTCAACCCAAAATGACATCATTCTTTAGCCACTGCCTTTTCTGGTTTCTGTCGCGTCAGGAGAGTATTAGCGGAGAGTATCCACTTGTGTTAAAACGCTCCGCGGGAGACAATAATAGAGGGAACCTCTTTAAAGATGGGAACACAACTAAAGCCCCATAGTAACGTTTCGCTAGGCATTATGTTGCTTTTGTTGTAGATAAATATACATCAGCTGGGAGCTGCATAAATGTTGACGTCTTCATTATTGCCTCTGTGTGTGTGTGTGTTTTCGTACTGGTCACGTTGCTGACTGTTTGCGCGATAGAGGAAGTGACCACGCTAGAAATAGTTTTTTCGTGGTAACGCTGAAGTAATGGTAGCTGTATTGGTAGAAGCGGTCGTTGTGGGTAATCAGAATAAGACGTAACGTCATAACAAGCACTACGAATGCACCACGATACATTAATAAACATAATATACATTAACAGAAAAATAAAGTCCACCGCCAGAATAGAGAATCGAGAACAAGAATCAAATTTCCTCTCGGCAGTGAGACGACGATAATAGAACCTATTTCAAAGCTACATTTTCTATTCACCTGACCCTCCGCAAAAGCTGGGCGTTAAAACAAACGATCAGGCTGAAGAGTGGAAACTCGAACTCGGAAGCCTAGTTTGCATTGTTTAGAGCGTTGTCTGAAGCAATACCTGGTTTGTAATGTTTAGATGCTTGTCTGCTTGGGAAAAACACTGTCGGCGTGGTGATGGGGAGAAGATAGATGGACTGTTTGCGATGAGCGGGTTGGCGCGGCAAGCGTATCGTGTGACGGAAGCCTGCCACAGACAATTGTTTATGGGTCGCAAAGACAGGAGAAAGGAAAAGATAACAAGACTTCCAGACTAAACAAACATTGCTGTAGGAATCGCGAATTGAAATGGGACGTCACTGATGAGATTAGTCTGTCCAGACTGTAATCCACCTTTTCATGTTTTTAAAAAAAAAAAAAGATTGAGTTATCCTTTTTAATTGTTATCTTTCTTTCCTATCTTTTCTTTTTTGGAAGAAGCAAAAACCTGGCAGTCTGTATCTTTTTGTTCCGAGACGTCAGCAGTTATGCCCAAGAGAGGTTTTAAGAAAAATTACAGTTGTCATGGGTAGCTGCCTTTAGCTGCATTTAGTGCTGTGAGTGTGAGTGCCTGCCTGCCTGCCTGCAGTGCGAAACTTGGAAATGTGGCCTCCTGAAGCTCAGAAGACCTCAAACCCCTACCTCTGCAGCAGGTGAAACGGGCAGTGACTTTTACGATCAAAGGGATTCTGCAGGCAAAATTAATCACTGGCACAAACAGCTTTTCACGCAGAGGTGCGAGTGGGCCCCCTGCAGATAAAGGTCGGTCTGACGTGCGCCTTGAAAATCTGAGCTGCACTTAGCGTTTTTCATCTGTATCCTTTTCATCTTTATCTCTCTCACGTCTTTCTGGGATCCCTGTTCTTCGTCTTCGTTCCCCAGGCACCTTTCCCTCTCCTTTCTGTATTTTGTTTGGCGCATTTTTTTCTCCACAGTCCATCACAACACACGTTTGATAACTTCAGAAAATCTGATTTCCTTGCTATTCTCTAAATAACTATACCATGAGTAAGGGGCTCTCAGAATGGAAGCTAAGACTCACCAGATTACAGTCATAACGGTTCTGTGATATTAAACCTTTAAATATACTGTATCTTAATCAACGGAAGCAGTGTAACTTAAAGAAGCATATAAACTCATACTTCATGCCAATGCAATATATCGTTTAAAGAGTTTGTGTCACAGGTTCGTTGTTCGTGTATGTTCACGTTCATGCGGTGTGGTTTTTTTTTTTAAAGTACATCTGATGAGGTTATTTGCAGGAATTACTGTTTAAAATTTCGTAGCTTCATATATGCTAACACCAGGTGGGTAACAAAAGTGTGTAACGTTAACTTACGAAGATATGTGTGGTAGGAAGCAGCAAAGAAGGGTAACTAAACATGGAAAAACAAAAGACTTTGTTTCGCAAGACTCAAAAGTATTAAGGAATGTACATCCGATAAGAATGGGGGATGTTGTTAGCCAAAAGCACAAATATTTCGCATCACGATCACCACGTAGCTTTTAGACTGTTACTACCACTGCGTGCGTATGGGGACACAGATTTCGCCACGATTAAAATAAATGCTGCTTGCACAAGTGAAGTCGTGACGTCACACAATACACGAAACGTCGTCGATATAGCCATCACCGGTATCCAAGTGAATGCAGCAACATGGAGGGCGCGATTGTCTCGCAAACTACCAAACGTGATCGCTTGGTTTCGAGATCACAGTTTAGAAGAAGTCGTGTATTGTGTGGTCTAAGGGAAGGAACTCGATAAAAAAAAATGATTCTGCTATAAGAAAACAGCAGTTACATCCCTTGTCGACGAACCGCTTTCGGCTTAAACATTTGCAGAAAGTGTTCTCATCCACCTTCTGCGGTAGGTTCTCAACAGTAGCAAATGTCTACCGCACTGCAAGTCTGCGGCATATTGGAAATGTGTTTTAATGCTCCCTCAAGCTTCAGCGTAAGACTACGTTACTATGCTTCTATAATTGTTTGTGTAACAAATATTGGCTTGTTTGTAGATAGTCAGTGAGCTTGTTTTTAATGGTATGCATACTTGGCAAACATTTTTTGCGTCCCATTTAATCTCCAACCCAATATGGTAATAATAATAAAGCGCTTAACAAGGAGCAGCTTGAAAGCATCCTTCCTTCCAAGGTCAAAGATTTTGCTATTGTCAGATAGTATGCGACATCAGATTTTAAAAGCATCGAGTGAAAAGTTTCTTAACGGACAAGTAATTAAAAGCATTGAGATAAAGACTGTTAAGTTCATTTAAGAAATAATAAAGAGCAAAAAGATTGACAGACTACAATCAGACATTTGAGAGCATCTGCCCATAGTCTGAAACGATTTAAGAACAATGTTAAGCATTCAGAACCTAAAACGACTGAGCTCCAAACTTTCTTTTCTTTGCAGTCGAAACTGGCGCTAAGCGCATTGTTGTCAGTCACCCAGTGGGTAGTGACTTGCGTGGTTTTATCTACATTTGACCTTTCCGCCGGGGCTATTTGCCATCTGGGGCTACCGTTTCTTTCAAGGCGAACGCAATAAAGCAGTCTCAGCGTTAAGGTCTGTCCCAGGGTTCTTTGCTTGCTGTCTGTACATATCCCGAGGCTTTGTTCGCGGACCTGGTACAGCTCTGTCTCTTCCCCTACCACTGCGATGGGCGAGAGGCGTGAACAATAACGTTTTCATTCGTCCGTTAGTTCTCTCTCCCCTTCTATAACGGCTTGGAATCACGTGACTGCTCACGCCGTTGGCGAAACGTGAGCTAGGATTTTTTTCCTCCCTCAGAGTGTTTACTTCCATACGCACGCACATTCAGTCCTGCGTGGTTGTCGGATAAATTGCGGTAATTGTTCTCCTCTCTTTGTTGCGAGAATAAATTAAGTAGGACAGGCTCCTTCCCTTTGATAGATAATGGAACTATCCAGTTCTGTAAATGATATTTCGATTGGAGTCCATTTTCCACAGTATTGCAAGCAGTAACTTGAAACGGGCGCCCGGCTGTAGCATTTATTATTATTATTGTATTCCGACACGCGCTTGGCGAATCGGCTTTGTGTACAATGGACAAAAACGAACATAGGCGTGCAAATAAAAAAGCCTCTTGTCCAAAAAGAGAAAAGATACCTGGGAGGGGAGGACAGAGAGGGTAGGTAAGGAAGACAAAAAAGGACGAGAGAGAGAGAGAAGCTCAGGAGAGGAGGGGGAGAGGGGAGAGGACACGCAGGGAGGGGGGATAGAAAGCTAAGAAGCTATATAATTGCTGGCAGTAACAGGACAGCTGCAGAACTGACAGGAGGAACGAGTGGCGCTGCCTGTTTCGCCTGCAACCGAAACCTGCTGAATTCGTCCTGACACTCTGGAAGCACGATTGCGTTGTCCCAATAAGCCATAAAGGGAGGCAACAGCAGACTTGGCGGACCAGGATCCGGTGTTGGAGTTGTCCCCTGCTCATAATGCGGGCACGGTATTGAGCACTTCGACAGGCAAGTTCCCTCCCTTCCTCTCTCTTAGTACAATCCACAAGCCTTCTGCTTTCTTTCTCTTTTCATCCTCTCTCTCTTTATTCCTCCTCTTTGTTTTTCCCTCCCTCCCCTCCATTTTATTTTACTGTCTCTCTGTCTCCTTTCCTTCTGCCTCTCCCTCTCTCATTCCTTCTTTTCCTCTCCCTTCTCTCCCCATCTCCCCCACCTTTCATTCTGTCTAGGTAACCATATGCAAAACTGACAGCGTGGGTCGGTGGGTCGGAGGCATTTCAAGTTGCATTTCAGGTTGCAAGTTGACATCACTTGCTACAGTTAAATTATCGAGCGATGTGATGGGAGAAGGCGGTAACTGTTGTCATCAGTGATCTTGCGGTGTTTTTGGTAGTGGTGTGTGTGTGTGGGGGGAGGGGGAGGGGAGATCTCTTTACATCAGCCGCAAAATAATGTTCCAGCGTGCAAATTCTAGCGCCGTCTGTATTGTTATGACCCGAAAAAATCCGTTTGGCGTAAATTACGAAGGTTCTTGCAGGAACTTCCTTTATCTTCCTGCTTTCAAATCGTTGTTAAAGATTTAAGTGTCGACACACGCAGTTTACGGGTTTCTGTGCCGTTTGCATTCCTAAACTGAGATAAAGCGAACTTCGGGGTACACAGGTCAAAATGCCGAAGACGTACTTAATACTCGTATTTTAGCCGACGTCTCTCTGTGTAATGTTTTAGTGGTGCTCTTGGGGGAGGGAAGGCTGGTTGCCGGGCTGGATAGATAAACCCGGCTCGCATCTACTGAATAGGATTCGCAAACAAATTTAGCAATCGAGATTCGAACACAGAACTGTCAGTTCCCAAATCCAACGTTCTAACTACTCAGCTACGGAACATTTCAGTGGCCTCTTCATTCTAACCATAAGAAGCTGCACGACCCGAGACGACACAGAGCAGCCTCTTGTGGCTGCAATGAAGATACAGTGGTACAATTTGCGCGTCTTCCTTTCGACTTTCCATTTTATTCTTTGGGGGACATTTTGAAAACTTTGCTCGGGTGGGAGTTAAGGGAGAGGCAAGGGTGGGATAATGACATTTTGACTTCTAACCCACTAACAGGTGGGCCAGTTTGTATGTGTATGTTGTCAGGCTTGTCCTTGCAGTGTGGCATACTGCAACCTGTCTTGAGAAGACCAAATGAATGTAAGGAGTCCTATTCATAGATGCAAACCGGGTGCAGATAGATAGGTGAAGAGTTGGGCTGGGGGAGATGAAGTTGTGCTAATCGCCAAGCACTTCGCAAACTCGTGGTGAGAGTGATACAAACTTGACTTTTAACTAATCTGCAGTGGAAATTTATGCAGGATCACACATCGCTGGGGCCGTGTACCCACAGTATTTAATGATCTATTCCAAAATAGGAGCAGTACATACTGAATCTTGCTACCGGCATGTGTGAAAACGATTTTGATAATGTACACCGTGAAATATCTGGTGTTGGAAGCTAAATCGCCCTTTTTATGTTACTTTATATATATATATATTTGATTCAGAGTAGTAAAATCGATGAACGATCTTACGTTTACAAAAATGTTTATTGCTGTTTTAGCTATTCGATATGTTAAGAATTTCGAGTGTAAATACAATTCTTAAGCATGAAAAAACATGCATTACCTTATTTATAAACATGGCAAGGATTGCGAGTATACGAGCACAGTTACGATCGACAATCGAAAGCCTGTTCTCAACTGTACCACAACTGACGAGGATGGGGCGAACGGCTCAAGGGAAGTAACGCAAGCATGTACTGCCTAAGAGAAAGCCATGTATTACTTCCCCTCAATACAAATCGGAGACTACTGTCTACATGCTGAGAAAAGTCCACCCCGCACAGAGACAACCAATTCTTTCCTTGTTCACACACACACACTCTCTCTCTCTCTTTCTCTCCCTCCTCTCTCACTCTCCCCACCTCTCTCTCTCTCTCTCTCACGCACAAGCATACAAACATCGCTCTTGCACACAAGCACACCCGTCTTGCACACACGTTCACTCACCTGGAGGGCCCCTATGGAGTGGAGGAAGGGGAGGAGGTACTGTCAGGGATCACAGTAAAAGCATGTCATTTTCACGGATCACATTTTCCCTGATCACAGTTTCTTTTGAAGTGCACATTTCACACTGAGCAAATGCTACATTGCTGAATATGTAGTATTACGATTTATTTTACTGTAGTGAATGTATGTTTTAAATTTAACAAAATAGCCACAGCGGATGTGTTGCTATCTCTGCCATAGCACGTCGGGTCAGCCAACAATAGATCATAGCCTATCAGCCTTCTCTGAGAATGAACACTACTATTAGCCGAGAATTTTTGTCATGACAGCACCGCTTGGAACTGTTTTCACTGGTTCCAGAATCGACTTTTTGGTGGTTAGTTCGTCAGCTCTTTTACGCGTTAGCTCCCAGATCCCCACAGATTTCCTAAGGCACACGCTCGCTGGTTCGTCGACGAGAAGAAACGCGGTCCAGAGATAGGTTCGTTTGTTGTTGCTTAACGTCCCATCGCACACTAGGGGCATGCCAGGACGCTGTTGCTTGAGACAAAGTTTTGTGCTGTCACATTGGGACTGCTGTTGCAACACAGGCTTCGGCCTCACCCAATCACATTATACCAACACCGGGCCAACCAGTCCTAGTACTGTTCCCTACAGTGTCAGGTGTCTCGCAGCGCAGCCACTAGATTGTCAATTTTTAAGTCTTAAGTGTGACTCGGCCGAGATGCGAATCGCCGACTTCCCGCCTCGGAAGCGGATGCCATAATTGTTAGACGTTCCCGTCCAGCGAGCAGGGTCAGGATGCGATGATCTTCCACTAGCAACGTTCCCGCCGAGACCCCGCGAACAAATTCCACGACGGCCGGAAATTGCCCCTCCCCCGCCCCGGCCCCCACTTCTGCCAACCGCCTGTGCACACAACTAGCGTTGCACGTGAAACTCAAGTAGGAATTTTTGCGCTCGTCCGCGCCCGCTACCTTCTCGGTCGTGAAGCTAAACAATGCTGAGGCGGCGTTTCGGTTAGAGGCGGGAGGAGACTCTTCTGTTACTGACGTCACATCCGGTGCGTTGAAACGTACTCCAGAAGAGCGAAGGGGTAAGGACTGCTGGGGTGGAGGAGAAAAAGATGCGGGAATACAGAAGGCGCAGTATCGATCCGAGCTGTCCACGCGCCTGGCGAGGACCGGCAGTGTACATTTAATATTGTGCCGCGCGGCACTGGGAACAGACGACTCCCCCGGTCCCTTCCCCACCTCCCCACCTCCCCACCCACACCCACCTCCTGATATCAAGGGGACAGCATCTTGTTACAGTGTCGCAGCTGGCAGTTGGCTGACGCGAAAGCGACGTTAGAGACAGCTGAAGGTATCGAGCCACTTCAGACACGGAGGAACAGAGGCCAGCGGTTTCGACTGAAGATGTTGAGCTGTTACAGCCCTACGCTGAACCAGATTCCTCTGCTAGACAAAACAGATCCTGGGTACTGCTAGAACATTAAAAAAAACAGAAACAACAACAACAAAAAAACCACAAGACACGAACATATTCGGAAATGTCATGTCAGCCTTTTCTGGAAGCAAAGATGATTTGAGTCAGACGCGTGGACTGCGGGGAATGTGTGTTCAGTGGCAGCACGGTTTGGAGTCGTCTTCAAAGGTTCGAAAGACGACTGTACACCTGATAAGCGGCAGTTTTGCGTTATCGCCGGCTTGGCCTGCCGCAGTAGTGTCACAGCAGACGCGAGTTTGATGCAGAGCAACAGATCAGCGCCTGCGGCATACAGTGAGAAGTAGGACAGCTACGCTGACAGCCAAGGCTCACGGGTTAATTAATCACAGCCTGTTGAATGGCTGCGTGTGCTAAGTTGGACTAAAAAAAACAAAAACCAAAAATCGTTCTCTGTGTGTCTGGGTGTGGGGAAAGGGGGACGCTGGTTCTCCACAAGGTCAGCTGTTGTGAGCTGCCACTTGCAATCCACCTACTCGCGTGCAGATGCAAACCTCCGACAACAGCATCAGCAGCGTGGGCGCCCGGTCGTGCGCAGATCAAAACTGTGGTATTTTATCGCTGCTGTCCTGCATCCACCCCAGCCGCGATTACTGCTGGGTTCGATGTTTCAACCCGTGGAGGTAAGCGCACGTGCGCATCGGGTAAACAATAGTGGCCCCGCCCTCCAGCTGGCACCGCTCGTCGGGAGGGGGTGGGGGGAGCGCATGATGACTGCATACGCATGGCCACCAACGCACAGGCGAACGTAAATTCTCCGCAGGGATAGCTATCTCTTCTCACCTGAGCCCATTCTCCCAGCACTGAAGCCCCAGTCTGTGCGAAAGGCTTGATTCGCGAGAAGGTGGAACAGATGGTTGATTTCAAAACTTTTCTATCCCATAATTTGTTTGGAGGGGGAGGGAATCAGTGTAGTTGTGGAGGTAGTGGCGGTGACAGTGTGAGCAGTTACGCTTCAATTAACTCACCCATCTGTCTCTGAGCCTCATAGCCGTAACATTGCATTTTTGTACACGTGCCGGAAGCGTGCTCAGGTGTTCGTCTTCCCGCGCGCGCGAGCGTCCCTACGCGCATCTCGTGCAGTTCTAAGCCGCTCCTGCCAGGAAAGACTGGGGAGCAAAGTCGGGGGGTGGGGTATAGAAACTGGCTTGACGACAATGGCGGGGATGTCGTGAAGTAGTCCACACACTATAGACCCTAAGGATCCCTCAGCAAGTCCACCGCCAGCCCTCGGTCATTTTCCCGAGTTACTGCATTTCAGTCTGACATCAAACTGTAACAGACTCATGCAAGACAAAAGAGATCCCATAGGCTGGTCGAGATCCCTTTTTGAGATCCTATGTGGTGGTAGGGATCCCATGTGACAGCGTTGTAAAATGAATGCTATGATCAGAAAGTACGTTTTAACTAAATCCGTGCTCACAGAGTAAGCCACGCTGCAGTTAGCACAAAAAAACAGTCCCCACAAAATGTCACGTTCATGCTGGAATGAAAAGGGGGTCCGCATGTCGTGCTGCTGTTTGCATATGTCGCACTGCTGTCGGAATGTCTCCGCGGACAGCAACGTCCAGCGTCCGTTTTGGTTTTGAAATGACGTTTGTCATCAGATGATTTTGACTTTGCCTTACATTCAGAAAGCAAGCGAGTCCATTACGATGACGCACGATGACGCATATCCACGGATGAAAATTGTCGGGCGTGGTTGTGCAAAGAGTTGCCACCCCGCACTCACACCTGCCACGCTGATCCACGGGAGGGTCAGGGGAGGAAGGGCCAGGTTTTGAGGCGCCTGCTGCTCGTGCACACGACACAATAATGATCTGTTTGTCCCTAATTGTGCCACCAGCGCGCACATCGGAGTGGCGCGGCAACAGCGCACACTGTTGCTACAGCAGCAGCAGCAGCCTCTTCCCCTGTTGCCCACGGCCCGTCGAAGACAGACGCAGCAGCAGCACAGCACTCGTCGTATGTGCGCGCCGGTTTCCATCGAGAGCTGACAGCTAAAGACCTGCCCACCTCACTTCACCGGCTCCAGAGTAAAGGAAAAAGGGAAGACGAGGATTTGTTTGCTTTGTTTTATTTTTGTGGGGGTCAGAGCGATGAGCGTCGGCTTGGTGCTGGACTAGGTGCCCCTGGGGCTTTGGCAGCCAGACGCCGGGGGAGAGCTTCGCCGTCGCGTCATAGAGACAGCCTTCCTTGCCGACGTGACCATGCGTGGTGGAGGGCTGCGGTGACTGCCCTGTCAGACGTGCAACCTGTTCGGGGGACGATGCAGCAGCCTGCTGCTCGCGTCACGTGCGGCAGTCGCTGCTGTCGACGTCTGTCCCCAGGCACCACCCTTCCTCGTCTACCATCCGCAGGCCGTTGCCACTGACAGTTTTTTTTTAAATCAAAGAAAAAAATCCAGATGGTGCTAACTGCGTGTCAACCGAAAGGCGGCACGCGTGGCAGTCCAGAAACAACATCCACCAGCGGGCAGCACGATGCAAATCGCTTACTATGGCACCATGGCCAAAGGTTGCTTTTCAACAGACCGCTTCACACCGCTGTACCCGTCCTTCGCAGGTTCCTAGCCAGCGCCAGCGCAAGTTGAGTGCTTTAGCGTTATCGCTGATCTCTGTACTAAGGATAAGGTCTTGCTGCAGTCCGGGTAGACGAAATTACAGAGACGTGGTATTATTGCTGGTGTGTTTGTGCTGAAGGTTACAGAGTCTTACCACGACTCTGGGTAGACGGAATTGAAGTGAGCTGGCATTATTGCTAAAGTGTTTGTGCTAAAGGTTACACGGTCTTGCTACGATCCTGGGCAGACGGAATTACAGAGAGTTGGTATTATCGTTAAAGTGTTTGTGCTAAAGGCGGAAGAGTCTCACCGCAGTCCTGGGTAGATGGGATTACAGCGAGCTGGTATTACTGGTAAAGTGTTTGTGCTAAAGATGGAATAGTCGTGCCACGATCTCTGGTGGACGGAATTACAGAGAGTTGGCATTAGTGCTAAAGTGTTCGTGCTAAAGGTTGAACAGTCTCGCCACAGCTGGGTGTGATACCAGTAGCTGGTGCACCTGGGCGAAAAGCTTACATGCAGCAGATGCACATACCGACATGAGTCTGTTTTGTTCCATGGAACAAGGAGGATATGTGTGGTTGCGCTTGTTCTAGGGGCGTTGCAGTAATCAAATCATCGGTTGGTAGTAACGGTGGTGGAAGGAACCGGAGCATTAGAAAACCCCGTGCCTTTCTCGGCAGCTGGTGCTGTTTTGAACCAGCGTGGCTCCGCTCGGGGGAGAACATGCTGACAACTTGAATCCCAGTCCACGGGTCAGAGAAGGGACAGCAGTCAGCATGGGACAAATTTACGATAAAGTTCATCTGGGAGGTAACTTCTGGTATTTATTTTTTCTCCTCTTTCCTTCGCTTTAGTCTCAATTACCCTTTCCTGCTTGCTGTGTGCGCCTGAGAGAGAGAGGTTGTGGAGGTGTTTGTTGCTAAGCGTCCCGCCGCAAACTATGTGGAATCAGGAGGATAGAGATAGCGACATCGTGCACATACTTCGTGACAGGAGAGTTTAAAAACCACGTCATCTTGAATCTGTTCAAATGCATGTCTTTAAAAGCGGCTAATGTTGGGCAGGTAAACTTTGCCATATTTTAATTTATAATAATCTAATATTGACACCATCTAATTCCATGCAAACTACGATGTGCATTTATTTTTCTATTTACCTCTCTGGAACAGCCTCCATGCCTTTGGCCGAATATTTGTTGGGTAATTTTAGCACATGTGGTGTATGTATCTAACACAGTGTCGATGTGTTTGACTTTTATGAAAGAGAAGGCCGGCCTAGGGGCTAGTGCATCAGTGACCTGTACTGGAACCAACTCTTACGTCAAACAGAACCTTTCTTACGTTACAAGTAAACCCAGCATCAAACACCCTTCGTGGTATGGCTAAGTAAAATAGAACACCACGCATTGTGTGTGTTTGTTCCATAACTAAAACAAAGCTGTGCAGGTCACCTTTTTATCACGGAAATGGTTTGTTGTGTTTATGTATGCGTCTTACATCAAAGACTCGGATATACAAAGCGGAACCCAGACATCCAACACACCTTAGGCATGTCTTTGTACTGATTGTGGGCTAAAACATGCAGGAGGGGATTATGCCAAAAGTTAGCCTTTTAGACGGCGACTGGGGAAAAACTTAAAGTGTTCCTATCTCTTTTATGTTTAAGACGGATGAAATCTTTATTGCTGAATAGTCAAAGTCTTGAATATTCAAATGATATTCAGACGAACATTGTTCGATTCGTGACGAAAATTTTGGCCGCAGATTTGAGACAGTTCATAGTTTGAAACCGAGACACATGTCTCTACACTGAAAAGAAATACTGAAAAGAGAACGTTGCCGATCACCTGCGAAACAAGAACTCAGGAAGACAAACACACGCACGCAGGCGCGCGAAACACATTGTCTGAGTTTAGTATGTTACTCATTACACTTCAAAACGACTATAAAGTAACATATTTTTTGTGCACAAGAAGGATCATGACTTTTGACTATCAAATATTGTGTGTTATTTATTACGACTGCAAGGACGACCAGATACCCTGTTTATTCTGTGATAAACCAGTTCTGACACCTACGCGTCGCTTTCACAAACGGCATGTTGTTTATTACACGAGAGTATGGATGTACCAGAAACATTATTGATTGCCCGATAGACAAATACTGATAAAAAAAACCATCATTTATTACTTACAGCGTATTGGGACTAAGGGGTCGTTATTTCCAAGAAGACCATGCCAGTACTGGCATTAAGTTTAGGCAGGGGGCACAAACAGTGATGAAATCTGTCGCTGATTACCCGATGGTCAGATAATGGGCAGAAATGTTTCTCACTGTATGAGCGATATGGCGTCCATGCTCTGCCACTTTCGCCTTGCGAGTGTTGGGACGAACTCCATTATCGGGATCCGAAGCGTGTCAGTGTACAAACATTTTTGCAAAGAGGAAATGCATGTATATCTTGCGTAAAAGAGACATTATGCACCTAACTGTGAGGTTTTGGCACTTTTATTACATACACATTACTTCCAGAGGTTCCACAAAGCGTTAGCATGTTGGTGCCACTGCCGTTGTTGCGTTAGCATGTTGCTGCCACTGCCGTTGTTACGTTAGCATGTTGCTGCCACTGTCGTTGTTGCGTTAGCATGTTGCTGCCACTGTCGTTGTTGCGTTAGCACGTTGCTGCCACTTCCCTTTTACTTTCTCTTCATCTTCCCCCAATCTTCTCTCTCCCACTTTACTTCCCCGTTCTTCTTATCCTCTTTGTCCCGTTTTCACTCGCTGTCACATCTCCTGGTATGTTCTGTGCGTCTCCCTTTCACTCCGTTGGGAATTCAAAGAGCCCCGTTTAGTATAGTATCACAAACTAAAACACGTGCCTCATATTGTATTCTGGCACAAAAGGTAATTTTAAAGACTAGGGTCTGGTTGCATGGGCATTCGTATCTCCTTTTCATACGGAAAGGGTCAAGTAAACTGTCGGCGAGAACTGCCCTTAATGACCGGAAGGGTAATGAGAACGCTCGTGCAGCCCGACCCAGGAAAAGCAAATTCTTTACGAAGGCGTGAGTGTATCTCAAAAACTGAAAATTCATATTTTTAATATTTTTTCTTTCGTGTCTAGGTATCAGGTTATTCACTGTCATCTATTTAGTGACGTATGTAACATATTCAGTTTGATGGCTTTAGAATTAGAATTTTAGAATTAACTTTCTGTTTATAACATATTAGTAGCAAGCGTTTTTATTTTATGCTGACACAACACTTCCATTCGTAGTCAACTGTCGCGCGCCCACCACACCTCATGCACCCTGTCTTTTCCTCCTTTCTCCTGTTTTTCTCTTTCTCGCGCCTTGTTCGTGTGCGCGTAGGTTTCATTCTCCCTCTCTCACACACACACACACACACACGCGCGCGCGAACGGAACGGGAGACGGACAGAGAAAGCGACCCGCACAGACACACGTGAGCACGCGAGCACACACGCACCGCAGCCTCCTGTTTTAGATCGTTCTTGTCACTTTCTCCCAGGATTAGCCCTCACCTCCTGCCTCACAAACAAGTCCTCGTCATCACGTTGTGAGTGTCGCCAGTGCAACAGGTGGTGAGATCACCGATTGACGACGGATGTCGACTGAGCTGGCGGAATTTTTTCAGTAGCCCGTCGAACCGGTACAGATAGTTCAAAAAGGAGCCATCACGATGCGCGAATTTCAGGTAGGGGACTCTGTCGCAGTCAAACCTACGCTGTCGTGTTTACTCCCAGAAAATGCTCACGTTACGTGCTCCGAGTGTGCAACTACTTTTGTTTTTAAATATAAAAATCTATCGGCACGTTCGACCTCTCGTGCTTCGTGGAAGTGTCTGGTCCGGTTAAAAATAGGACTGTGTTAACGCATCCGCTACTCAACCAACACTCCGAATGTCGGTTGTCAATGGCAACGCCATTGCTGCCTGGAGATGTGCTCGGAAAATGGGCGCGTGTTCTCTTTGCGTACAATAACATTCTATTTTTTCTTATGGATGGAGGTGGCCAGGAATGCTGTGCAAGGAGATGCTTGCCTATGGCTTTGTCAACACTTCAGACAAGCTTCTTAAACATCATCTGTCCTTTCCACATATGCATCTCACTTCCTGTAGTCAGAAAATTGTGTGGTGGTGGTGGTGGTGGTGGTGGTGAGGGGGGGGGGCGCTCCAGATAATCTGAAGAAAAAGCAATAGTTGGAAAAAAGTCTTTCGGTGTTGACGTAAAATAAAGGGGAGACTAGTTTACATTTCTAGGAATGCAGTTCCTAATGGGCAGGACGTGCATGCCAGAGCTGCGAGCGAAAGGGAAGGAGGGTGGGTAGTCATAAGACACATCTCTATTATCGACCATATTATCTAGAATATTATTTACTACATTATCAACAATAATGTAATAAGCACTGTTTAAAAATACATTCAGCCCTCACCCCTCTAGAGGAAGTAGAGGATAAGGAAAAAAGAAAATATGTAGCGTGCAATAAAACAAGGTGTAGGTTGTACAATGGGTCAGGTACCCATTTCCAGCTAGTGATCTGGAGGAAATGTGGTGCGGCGCACGGGTATCGAACCAGTGCCTTCGGGTTCGGAGGCCAGCGCTCTTACCACTCGCTTACCCGATGAAAACATGCATCATAAGATCAAACAACAACTCAGGAGAGTGAGAGACATGGAAAAAAGGGGGAGGGAAACGTCGATTGATTTGCTCAGCGATCTGTTGATAAGCACGTCAGCGTCAGATGTGTGCTGTTGACGTTCTGTTTGTTTACCCGTCCTCTAAATGTCTTGGCTAGAGCAGAGCTGCCCTTTGGCGGTGTCGCGAGAAATTCGGTCCCCCAAGAAATCTGGTCCGGCATATAGATCGGAGATGCGCGCGCGTAAGGAGTGGTAAAACGCTAACTGTAACCCGAACTCCAGCCCTACCCATACCCTTACTCAAATGCTGAGACCAAAAACGATTCTAATTTAACTAATAACTGGCGATTGTAAATCCTTGGACCGCATTTACCACCCTAACCAATGACGCGTACGCATGCGTAAAGTGGAACTTAACCGGACCCGGACCAGATTTCTTGGCGGAGCGAATTTTTTGCGACACCTGATCATCTTGGCATGAGCCTTTCACTCGCTGTCCCTGACCCACCCCACCTCTGCGTCTTCTACGTGTGCGTCTATCCACCCTCCCCTCTCCATCTCCTCTCTGTTTGCGCGTTTCCTCGTTCTTCCTCGCTACTTCATGGTCCCTCATCTGTGTACTCTTTCGACGATGTAACCTTTAAAAGATCTTGGAAACGCAGAAGGAAGGCGTTGGGCAAAGTTCTTTTATCTGTCGCCTCTGAAGATCTGTAGTCCATGTCGTGCTGTGGACGACCTTTCAGACGAAGGACGCCAGTTATTAAACGGTACTTTCAATATCCAAACAGTGCGTCGAAGCAGAAAAAAAACTGGCGGTGTCTAGGCAAAGTTACCCCTCCCCATAGTGCTGACTCACCGAAACGTGGAAACACTTACCCTCCAAAACATTCACATCCGTCTGAAAACAGGAGTCGCGGATAGCTCTGCGGGTGTAGTTGCGGAGTAGTGTGTGGAAGGTTGCTGGTTCCAGGTGTGGCCAAGGATCATATCCCGGAGTTAAACGTTGGTCAGAATGGCATTCGTTAATCCCCCTGTCATTAAACTGCGTCTCCTCACTGGCCATCTTACTGCATCTTACTGCTTAACTCATCACTGTGTGGAGCAAAGCCGTACTAAAACCAAAGTGAATTTGCGCGAAATTGTGCGGAAAGAAAATATGGTCCCCGAACCAGA